>CAJQZM010032669.1:0-46733 GCA_907164665.1 Colias nastes | reverse complement strand
TTGTAACTGTGTAAAACATATGTATGGTTTTTAAATAAATATATTTTTCATTTTAAAAAAAAAAAAAAAAAAATAAATTCAAGGAATTAATAATTCACCTAATCTTAGATCTAATAATAGCAGCTTAATAAATTCTTTAACAACTAAAGTATTCAGTCAAAACGGCGAGTAATAAAATAATTTATATAATACTAAGCTAATTTGCCCTTTACTTCGCTAATAATAATTGTAACAAGGGAATTAGTCGCGCCCGACATTTCCAAAGTAAACAGCGGTGACGAACGACTGTCAGAGTGCCAGCAACTTGTAAAATTATATTGCATTAAACAACTCGCGAACAATTTCACAAAGTTCCTCGCAAAATATCTTCCTGAGATATTTCCCGTGAATATTCCTGTACCCGTTCGGCTATAAAAGTTTTCGGAACTAACTGAGTGTTAACCTCTTTACCTCTATTTTCTTAGCCTTAGAGTACTATTTCCACTATAACGGAAAATAATTAGCCTTGTTTAAATTGTTTGTTCCACAAAAGCTGAACTAGTCGGATTACAAATTAGCTGTTTATATGAATAACTTAACAATAAATTAGTTTTTTAGTTGTTAATGTCCAACAAACTAGTTAGTTACAAAAAATAATACTGCTCATCTGACTAAAGATATTAGGCTTTCAAGCTCGTTTTATAAATTATTTTAATATAATTTATTCGAACGTTTCGAATACTTCTCAACAAGAGCAGTCATGGGCACATTGATTGACAGTGATAAAAAAATTGTTGAATGACTACAATGACCACTTTATATCTATTAGAAGTCTCTATATTATTATTATTTGTAAATGTTACACAGTAGGTACTAGCGAAAGGCATAACATAAAAATACTATTTACATAAACACTGTCTATAATCCCTAACACACAAATAATGTATTACATATTATGAAAGCTAACATTGTTTGTCACAAAAAACAAAGGAAGTAATATTTGTTTAATAAAGAAAAGCAATGTTATATTTGAGCAAGGACTAAGCGTTTTATTACAATAGTTGTATGCACGTACAATAACCGCGGCTCTCGGCTGTCGCGAGATTGTATTACTATATACAACAAGGCGCAAAGTTGAGACGAAAATGTTATCATATCAGAAAAGTTCGCAAAGTTCGCGCGCCCCAAGCGTTTACAACTGAAGCACTTGAATGTCATTTTGACAGAGTTCTATTTTCCGCGAACTGCACTATGGATGTAGATACTTATCATATAAAAACGATGAAACTTTTGCAAAGTAACGAGTGGATGTTTTTGTCGTAGCGGCTCTGAGACAGGCTTTTATAATGCACGTTTATGAGTGTAAAATGAATGAATTTTGTCTTGTAAAAATTTTCTTAAACTATATTTTTATGATCAGGAAATACGATTATTGAAATACTTCACTAATCTTTAGATAAATTATGGTTATATTTAAGATTTAAATTGTGCTAAACCTTGACATTTAAGACTTAACAGTCAGATTGTTGGATTCATAGTTCATAGTTCAATTGAGCACTATCTTAACCAAATAGGCAGGTGATTACCTGTCACGTCCATGTCACGTCATTTATAAGATTATACTTGGATCTTTAAAGTGTCTGTTTATTATTATTGTGTGAATAAATCTCAATACAAGCTGAACATAATATACACTTATCATTTATTGCTTAAACGCTGTAAGTACAAAATGGTAACACTTTCCTATAGATTGAAATATTTACTAATAATGTAAGTAATTGCATTAAATCAAGGACTTACTCATAATTCTAATGAGCTATACAGATACGACGTCAATTATAATAAAACAACAAAAACAGTCCAACTTAGCCAAATAACAAAACTTTACAATACTACAGAGAAATATCTTGTTTCAATCTCCTTTCCCAACTCTAATAGACCAAAGCAATAGTTTCTATAGAAAAATCTGAAATAAAAGCGGCGAGAAATATTGTTTGATAAAATTCCATCGACGAGATCTTAAACATTTAATGAGAAGTTGTTCAATTCTGTTAAACAATATAACTAGACTAATTGTGCTCTCAAGGGGAAACTAGCCGAGAAAAATAAAAGCCAAGATAAATTTGTTATCAAGTTTCTGTCGAATTTGGTAAATAGATGTGATAATTTATTATAAGATAACTATTTCTTGTTTTAAAATATGAATAATATAATAATTTTGGTATTATGTATTTAATTGGTATTCATGAGTTTGTGTGAATGTATCAATACTTCTATTAAAACGGAATTTTAAGTTATGATAAAATCATAAAAAATGGGTGATTTTTGTATTACTCAAATCAATATTACTTAATTATTACTATAATTTTGATCTGATTAATTTGAAGCATCCAAATGCAGGAAACGAAACTGATTGTGAATATGTAAAGTATATTAATCACGTGTATTAGTCTAAACTCGAACACATAAAGTACTTAATTCCTCAAGATTCGACGCAAATCTCGTGTTCGACGTTACCTTAGAGCTATTCAGCTACGTATCGCTACAATGTAGAAATTTGTTCTCCAAACTTTCTTTGTTTGTTGCGAGTATTTTCGTATATCTTCAATAACATTGTCAGATACTTTCCCCGGAGGATTTGGGGTATGATGACAACAATACTCAATAAAAATATATCGTTTTCTCTATCAAATATCGATACGCGTCTCTTCGCAAATACTGAGGCTTGACGGATGTTATTTTAATATCCTATAGAAAACCTTTATAGCTATTGTACCTTTCAGTGTAGGAATTGATCCAAAAATATCGTATTCCTCGTGGCCCGTTTCTCTAATCCGATTAACAGGAAAAAACAATTTTATCAAACAATATGTACTTCAACAAACATCTTGTATTGTAATAAACATAATTAGCTATAAGTACCTACAGACGGAAGTAAATATGAAAAACAGTTCATGACGTCATTGTTCTATTAGATACATAATTTATTAAAACTACAACAGACCGATAAAATTTTCATTTATCTTACAATGAAGAACTTATTTACGCAGTTTTTGTAAAGGAATCAAGTGGTTTATTAAAGTATCTACGTGGGGGCGTGCTTCACAGAATTCTGCCTGATTATGCACAAAATTTTGTACAACAAAAACGTACCGACACGAAATTGACCGACAAATCCTTAACAAAATCCGGATGCCTGACAAGAATACGTATTCAGGGACACTCGGATCCCTTACCCCTTTTCTTTGTTATGTAAATATCTGTGTCTGATAAAAGTTTGCCAACAAATATTTCCAAATACCGATCCATTAGAAAATGAGGAACATTTGCTCGGAATGAAATAAGATCTCAATGATCAAGCCAATTTTTTTCGTATGAAGTTATACAAACAATTGCTAACCATATTTTACTGAAATATTTTTATGTTACGTTTTGAACATTACAAAAATAATATTTTTCATCGGTTCCTTTCTTCGATTAAGCAAAGCGTAAACCAGGAATGCAAAATAGTTATTAAGGTTTCTAAAGTATTAAAAAAAACAATATTATTATCATTATTATACTAGCTGTTGCTCTACATAAGCTTCTGTTCCGCAATTTGCGACGTTTTTCACAATCTTCTTCTATTCAATGTACCTATATGTTTATGTACCTACTTTTTTGTACATTATTGCACTTAACATATATGTTTTATATCAGTGGTTTATTTTTTATATTATTTTATTAGTTTTTGTCGGTGACGAACCCTGGCTATTGTACACGTTGTAAGCTTTTATAGCCATTTAAACAACTCCAAACACTATTACATCATGAAAATCAAAAAGGCACTAACTACATTTCAGCTAATTCACTAAACGGAGTCAGTCTTAACACTGGCCGTAACCTTATCAAGCCGCCCCAAATTAGCGCCAGGCTAATTCGATTGATCTAATTGGCGAACACTATATTTTTGGCAGTCGGGCGTTTTTGTCAACAGTCACGTTTCGGTTGCTTAATCATGAATGACGCGTTTACGTATTCAAGAGAGTTCCTAGCCGCTAACGAGAAGACGCGATAAGTTTACGAACGTCGACTTCGAAATTCCCAAAGGCACCTCCCTTGATTATCTGGGATTTCAGATTAACATATTAGAAGTGTTCTGTCTTGTATTGTGGGTTACACGGCTATTTAAATAAACATTTATTAATAAATTTTGTTTTAATGTTGTATCAATTCGAACGACGATCTAGAAGAAATAATTTATGTAACAATCCTTATAATGTTCCTACCTCATTGTACCCATTGGGCCATGGTCATTTGTGAGGTGCTTTCTTTTTAAAATAAAAAAGTGAAAAAATACCCCTAGTGTATCGTTATATTGTGATCTACCTTGTTATCAATCACCCGTCTAATATAGAAAAAAAACTTTCATTTAAATACAACAAAGGCGCAGTATTTTCAAAACTTATAGCTACGGCGCTCGAAGACAAATGTAATTGAGTAAATTAAAGCAAGTTGTGACGTACATACAGTTACATGAGATAAATAATGTTATCAAGCAATTTGTAGGATATTGGCGGTATGTGAGGTACATTTCAGGACTTTTCGCATTGATGTAATTTGTCTACCTTCTATTAAAGATAAAATAAAGTTGGACTATAAGGAACGATGAGGCTTTATATCCTTTTTACTACTGTATGTTTGTGTTCAGATAATCTTCCTTTTATTTTGTTAAAGAAAACGATTTGGATTTATGTTTTAATTATTGAATCATCTTTTTGTTGACTCTGGCGTTTTGTTATTACTATCAGCAGACATTTTCTATCCTGGTTCACACAAGTCAATGGTTTGCTCGGGTATGCCGTATAGTTTCATATTGAATTGATTTTGCTCCGTCGATATATGCTATTGCAAATATAGTTTAGCGCCATAAGAGCGTTCGATCTCTTGAACGATCTTGGATTTAGAATGAGGCACAAAACTTTAAGAGGCGTATCATTGGCATCCCGGAGCGTGGTAAACGAGCCCGAAAATTGCTAGCAATTTATTCGGTTCAAGGGTGACCCGGAATAAAGAGACGAACGCGTTTGTCACTCAGTATATTATTTATCGACGGACATTGCGGTATTGAACCAAATAAAACTACCGTATCACGCATTGGTCCCGTTTTCTCACATGGAAATTGTATTCGAGTTGCGTAAATTATAGGAACTAAGGTGAGTGCACGTTTCAATAGAGCATTCATAATATTATGACGACAGCTCTACGTGTACTAAAGATAGCTTTTCTATGCATCCTACTTGTGATTCTATTATGTCTGATGCTATATTTATGCTTTAGAACTTTAACAAAATGTGTGAGAACTAAATTGTGTTAAAAATCTTTTAATTAGCCTATATTTCACCATTTCAATTAATTATATTATTTAAAAACGCACCATTGCATATAATTATTTGCTTTTTCAGTAGATACTTAAATACTTAACATATTTTTAAGAGAGCCTATCAAAACGGAGCGTCACAAAACATGGTCAACATACTACCTCCAAGTATTTTTAAGGAAATATTAGTACAAAAAAATTATACTTACACACATTTCTAATCCTTTTCTCTCAAGAAATTGAAAATTGAAAATAACGATAAGTGAGCATTTCTTACAGAGTGAGTGCGGCGGGAAACCTTCAGAGTAATTGAAGTGATAATGGCCTTTTAATAAAAATAAACTAAATACAATTATTATTAAAGGCACTTAGGTATCTCTAGATTTAATTCCCAGAAATTGTTATTAATTGATTCAATTAGATCTCGGGAAGATACATAAAATATTTAATTTGTTAGTCCTCAAATTCGAACTAAATGGACTTGCTCGAAGTTTGTATTGTAAGTCAATATTGTAAATTAAATAAAAGTGAAATTATTAATTAGTTTCAGCCAGCGGCTTGCCTCACTTTGTAACAGGAAATTAGCACACACATTGTTCCAGATCTTATAACTGTGTTTTTGGCTTTTTTAATCCATTCTATACTTACGTGATTAAGTAATTTACAAAATACTAATAATACCCTTTTCAATAAGCAAATCGTGATATTTTTATGCGAACGTAACATCAACAGATTTTCATTTAGGTAAATTTTAAACAAATTAAACTGAGATAAAAACCAAGGATAAATGGATAACCTAGTTTACGAGTACCAGAGTTTCTTGTCGGGATTTCTTTGTGGAAACTGTCATCTGAAACGGTGATACCTAATTGTTGTATAATTTAACGATTTAAAAGTGCACTTGAAGGAAGGCTAGTTTAATGAAAACTGTTTGAGGTTTGGGTTTTTAGTTCAAGTCTGATTACACTTTATTGGTGCTATAGTAATTTGGTAAAACGTGAATAAAATTTAAAATCTCCTTTTATGCTAAAAAAATACAATAATTACAAAGGATTATTGTCAAAAAAGGTTTAGAGAAATTTAATAAAAATAACAAATTATTTGATTCCAAATAATTTATTAAAATCAATTATATAATTAATCATAAATTAGGTACCTATATCCTTTTCGTATTAACTTTTATCAGTAGTTCAAACGAAAATCCACAGTCTTATCTAATCATCCCGTTTCAGTCCAGCCGAGTTTTGACTAATTTATGACAAATGTCACAAGGGAGATGAACATTTACATAAAACTTTTACCTATAAACATGCGGTCACGTTTGTTTGGCAAACTAACGCTATAAAACAGTACATTCTACTTTGTACAATCTAAGTAACCGTTTTGGAAACCTACCTTCCCTAGACAGAGTTTAAAATTCTGGTATGAGTCTGGACTTCCTCAACAAGCTTTTCTATTGTCTGTATTTTACAATAACAAGCAACAAATATGAATCAATCATACTAGAATGTTTAATTATGTATATTGTATTATTTAGAATAACACAAATATTACTAATACAATAAGCAGAAAGATACCGAAATTTGTGAAATTATATTTTACACCCGTTTCGAATTAATAAAGGGCGAAACATAATAATCTATTTAGATACGCTTTTGACTGTTTAAAATACTATCATTAAATTCTTGTTATCCTGTCCAAATGTTCACGGCAAAGTTTGAAGGTAGCTTAAAAGGAGTTATCTGAAGCTTATCATTGGCCTTAAAGAAAACATCTAAAGCAATGTTTTTGCCGCCAGTAGATACCCATTTCAGGTATTTTGTTGACAGATAAGAGCAAGCCAAGTTGGGCCACGCCGCAATGTAATTCCAAGGCTTTGCGCACTACGTGCCTACAGTTGAAAGCTGATAAACCTTTGTTTTCTTATCTCGCGTTGCCACTGGCTCGTCGTCACTCCCAGGCGCTGAAATTAAAAATGTCTCTTTTGTTATTTATGAAGATACAGCTCTATCAAGCTTGGCGATCTTTAATGGCTTACAGATCAAATACCAATTTGTTGGAACTGTGTTCAATATTAACTTAAACAGAGATTCAGAGTTGAAATATTTATTACTTTATTCAAAATGAAGTTTTATATTTAAAATACTCAGGATTTAGAATGGGGAGTAACACTAAACTGAGTTGTGACGAGATTACGACAAAAATCAAATAATATGTTTGTAAACATAGTCCTGTTTCCACACGATATAGAACAAATGCATATTATGTATTACTAGCTGTGCCCTGCGGTTATACCCGCATTGCTCCGCTTCTATTGGTTTTAGCGTGATGATAATATAGCCTATATGTTGACTCTACCTGTTAGTAATATTCATGCAAAATTTGAAGTAAATCCGTTATTAGTATTAGTAATTAGTATTAGGTGCCGAAGAATTCTCTTTTTAATGACAATATTATTATGATAATCAATATCGAGTTAAAAATTACAATTTAATAAAAAAAAATATTTTGGAATTGAATGGAAGCCCCCTTAATATATATTTTTTTTTGTTTAGTATTTGTTATTATAGCGGCAACAGACAATTTAAAATTTCAGGGAATGCATATTCCCTGAAATTTTAAATTGTCTAAAACATGGTTCAAGATATATCATCGTGGTTAGAGACGGACGGCTAGACAGACAGACGGACAGCGAAGTTTCAGGTAGAGGGTCCCATTTTACCCTTTTGGTGCTGAACCCTAAAAACACTAAAGGCCAATGAAACAAAAGCGGAAATCGTTTGCATACATATAACATAGTTAAGCTTCTAATGAAAAAAAAATCGACTTTAACTATTTCAAAGGTAATTTTTTTCTGATATTAAATTTGATTCATCCATTGTATGAAAAAGGAAGTGATTGAAAAGGTCTACAACCTACAATAATTACTATTTGCTACGTATTTACGAACAAAACTAATCATAATCTCAATACTAATGTTTTGTATAGGGAATAAAAATGATATTTACGTCACCACAAACTTGTTTCTCGAGGCCAAACTATGAATCCAATGTATCATATTTAACAGACGCATCTCAAACCTCTTACCAAAACGTCGCTCTTTTACAAACATGAGTCAGTTAATCCAAATTGCCTTAACTGTGACGATACTGTTCACTGCTATCTCTTGTTGGGAGTACACAAAAGAAGAAGGTGTAAGCTTTGGTTTAAAACGAGACCAGCAAATAAAAAATCCAAATCGACCATTAACTAAGCCTGTTCAATATGACTCAAATAAAGCAACTCAACTATTCGAGAAATTCATCAAAGATTACAATAAACAATACAAGGATGAAAACGAATACAAAATGCGTTACAACCTCTTCTTATCGAAAATAGACTTTGTCAATGGATTCAACGCAGAGGGTAGGAGTTCAACGGTGGATATCAATATGTTTTCAGATTTGAGTGAAAAAGAAATTGATGCGCTAACTGGAAATATTGATGAAGCTGAAGATGAAGCTTAATGTGGATACATGGTACGTACATTTATTTCTAATTTTACTTGTGTGAACTAATAAATTACATTTGCTATTTTATTTAGGGGTATTAACTATCCGTCTTTTAATGATATTATTCAATAAACACATAACTATACAATCATATAGTTACCAGAACATTTCTGTACAGTGCATGTTTTTAAAGAGTAATTTATATGTAAAAATTTAAAGATATCAATACAATCATCTATTGGTCAGCTGTTTGTCTGTTTGTGTGTTATTCACGTCAGAACCACTGGACAGATTTTGACAAAATTTATTTAAATTTTGACAGATTTAAAAAAAAATATTTTAGGGTTGGCTTTTCAAGCGTGTAACTTAAAAAGTAATTCGCGAACATATAACATGTTCGCGAATTACTTTTTAAATGAAGATAGGTCTTTAAAAATTAACTAGTAGTTTCTAAAGGTTTTTTGCTAAAATAATTAGTTTACTCAATTAAACTAAGTCTGAATACTGCCTCTTCTTCGATATTTACAGACGTACAAAAATTTGTAGAAAGCTAGAATAACGTGTAAAGTATAATATAAATATAACGTCAAAACAGTTTGATATGAACGTTTATTGGTCCTATAAATATTTAAGTACTTAAGCGGTCTTGAGCGTCGATTCCACTAGCGTCAAAGTCTTAGACGTAAATCTTGACATTATAATGGAAGAGCTTTTTATGCGCCCGTTAACGCGCATAAACATCAATATTAATGTTCTATTAAAGGGCCCATTCGACGCTTTCCGCCTCTGTTATCGCTATTCATATTTACATTTTGATACTACGGATAAGAGCCACTATTTGAGTGTAGTAAGCGATTGCTCCGATGCTTTTAGGCTTGTAATTGTTTTGCTATGCGGGTCAAGATTCTGAAGCGCGAATTCGTACATCTTACTATCTAATATTATAAACCTGCACGTTTATGAGGATGAATGGGAGGTATATAATGTATATGTTTGTTGCTATTTCACATGAAAACCACTAAACGTGTTTTATGTATGTGAGTAAAGTAAAGATACCGTTTTAAAGTATTTGAAGTAATCAAATTACAATACTGTTAATTAAATGGAAAACAATTAATAACAATTTCATCTTATTTGTAAGTATTCCTATTGTAATAAATACGATTCTGAATAAGGATTTTATAAATGACTTTCGACAACAATGAGAAAACATAATTATGTCTTTTATTATTAGAAATTCAGAACCAATTAAATAACTTTGAAAAGCACGTTGCAAACATTTCAAATATAATTTCTTCAACACAATGGTTCCTACTTAATAAACGGTGTGACTTTGAGAAGCCTTACAAATTAACTTTTGGTTTCATAATAAAATTATATCTTTGGACACATCTAAGAAATTTTTCTTCAATACTTTATTTGAGGTATTGTTACTAATTCTTTGATTTCCTATTTCGGTTGGAAAACGGGATAAAGTGGTTATGAATCGCTTTTATAAACGAAAAACATTTAATCCATAAATATATTATACCTACTTGTCACCTTAATAATAATTTTGGTGTGATATTTTACTTAAATTCCATTTCGCTGTTATTAAAACTTAACTATTCATTTTTAGCTTGAATAAATAAACAATAGACCCAGGATACATAAATTGTTATGTAAATAATTATGAATTCAATACATAGCTGTTATAGGAGACACAAACCGCCGTATTTATTGTATTTAATAACTAATAATATTGTAGTGCCCATATTATCTTAATATATATAAATCTCGTGTCACAATGTTTGTCCTCAATGGACTCCTAAACCACTTAACCGATTATAATAAAATTCGCACACCATGTGCAGTTCGATCCAACTTGAGAGATAGGATAGGTTTTATCCCGGAAATCCCTCGGGAACGGGAACTATGCGGGTTTTTCTTTGAAAACGCGGGCGAAGCCGCGGGCGGAAAGCTAGTAAACTATAAAATAGTTTTCAAGGTTAATAGTGACCTAACTGACAAGCTGATTAAATTAAATATGGTTCCTATAAAATATTATTCTAATAAAAAAATATTCAAATATAATAATACCTAAAACACATCGCAGAAAATGGCATGAAGCGCTACATAGTCAAAGTCTAAACCGTTAAATAAATCTTGTTAATAATCATGTTAAAGAATTTTGCAGAGTATGCTCACGCGTTGTCGGCTTGGGTCGACATAAGGCAGCATAATGAATTAAATTAGGTCTCCTGATAACCTCTCACAATCTCGGTACGGAGATCCTGCAAGGGTTTAAGGTTCAGTGAAAGGGATAATGCGTTTTACTGTCACCTATAAAATGCTGCCATTCATTTATCACGCGATTTTCACAAGCCTATTATAGCAGCTTTATTAGCTGCGAATGTTTCACAGCTCAATACGTAAACATTTTTCCGTAAAACTTTTTTCGTGTACGCAGCACTAAGTGCTTTAGTTAGTGCTCTATAAATTGAGTGTTTGATGGAATTTCAAAATTAAAAAGCCTACTTTATATAAACAACAGCAATAATTTAATTATAATTATTAGATACTTAATTACGATACGCTATGCATAATATGATAAATCTTTTTCATTCACAATGTTATAATGTTGTAATAAAAACAGGGAATCGTCATTAACATTAATAACTTTTAATAAAAGCTAATACAATAAATACACTCGCCATTCCATTATTTCTCCCTTGGACTATTGGAGTATTTTAAATATAATTGAATTGTTTATTTAAAAGTTTTAAAACTGTGAAGAGTGTACTAACTTGTTTGCACATAATAATAGAAGAAGGAAATGAATTACATCAAATTTAACTTCGTCTCGTCAATTAAGGAAGTCAAGTTAATAAATAAAAATAAATAAAATAAACATATTTCGAGTTTTACACTCACAAAACCAGTTTTTATTTTAATAAAATTCCTTATATTATTTTTGAGAAATGTCTTTGAATTTATTTTCTGATTACCTTATGTTATAGAAATTTATTAGGAAAGCATAGCAAAGCTCCATAAGTTACGTTTACGACAGAAGAGAAAACATCGTTTACAAGATGGTGTTTGTTCCCAATACATGTAACAATTGTGATGCCATTAAGCGAAAGAAATATTGTCTTACAATACCAATCCATGTAATGCCCTAGGTAACAGGCGTGCTAAACCTTCTTATCTATGCCATTCTTTGGCCGCTACCGTAATTTTACGATACGTCCAAGATGTCGCGTTAGTCGCGCTGGTGGAGGCGAGCTTTTAAAAACCTTTTAACCGATTGTATCCAATATGTGATATTTGTGCTAGACAAATGTTCATTGTTCTCATAAAATTCTGCTAAGTTTTATGATATAACATTTAAACTTTATAAGGAAGTAGTTAAGGCTGTGTTCTTTATAAAATAGGTAATCCAACGCGTAATGGCATGATATTAGCTTTGTATCAACATTAATTAGTTGGAAATTAAAGAGCAAATTGAGCAATTAGTGGTTAATCCTTTCAGTAATTGAATTAAGACATGTATTAAATGACTTCCGTTGTGATGTGTTTGTTGGCATTACATAAAATAACTGTTGTTAATAATGATGAAAAATTGGGTTTGAGCTGTAGATTATTAATTTAAGTATGTAATGTAATTATATACCTATACTTCAATATTATCTATACTAATATTATAAAGAGGAAAAGTTTTTAATTATGTATGTATGTATGTATGTATGGTTTTCACGCATAAACTACTAGACCGATTTCAAAAATTCTTTCACCATTAGAAAGCTGCATCTTCACTGAGCAACATAGGCTATATTGCATTTTCAAAAAAATTGGAGATCCTTACCAAAAATGCAATAATGTAACCCAAAGTGTAAAAAATTCCTTCTGTCATCGCGTGGGCTGCGGAATCTATTGCTTGAAGTACGAGGATGGTTCTTATGAAAAAAAAACGTAAACATGTAGGTACCACGGGCGAAGCCGGGGCGGACCGCTAGTATTATATAAAAAGGATAAAAATATAAGTAAATTGCAGTCTGTATTCAGGTCATTAGACGTATACATTATTATCTTAAGTCCTAACGAAACAAACTGCTTTTGGCAGAGATCCTGCTTCTATCTGATTTGGATTTTCCTTAAAACACTTTAATGGTACTTATGACTGAACCAGATAAAATTCTTAGAATATTAGGGAAAATGGTCTATTGTAATCATTGTAATGCATGTTTGCGTTAGACAGAAAACGCCTAGCTACCTAACAGTGAAATAATTTTTCAAATCGGCCCGTAGTTCCTGAGATTAGTGCGTTCAAGCATACAAACTATTCAGCTATATAATATTAGTATAGATTTCAAAAGATTAGTATTGATTTGTAAAATATTTCAATGCTGAAAAATATGTTATTTTCTTTTAACTCACTCTTCTTTTTTTCAGATTTCCTGTTTCTTCATACGAATGTTGGCAAGTTCAGATTGTGACGTTTACTGATACTCAATAAATGTTTTTTTAATACCAAGTGTGTTTTCATTGTATTATTCAACCAACTCATGATAGTTATTTCCATATTAATTACACGCTTATAAATGTATTATGAATATATTATTTTGCTTAAATGATATAAATGAATAATGTTTTGTGGATATTATATGTATAGAAGATAACCTGTTATATTAATATGAGGCGGAAGCGAATTCGCATTATAATTATAATGAATTCGGTTCTTCTTTAGTAGGTAGACTGGGTACGATTGAAACAAAGGACGGTTGAAACAACACGAATATCTCGCAAACCGTTGGTGGGGGGGTTAGGGGTCCAAGGGGAAAATGAAGCGCACAACTGTTCTAAACACGAACCACAATGTTGCGTCGATCTCCGCGCGCTTCAGCTGATTTTATAAGACCCTATTGTGATTTTATGACCAAAAGTAAGTATTTTTGCTTGGAGATTTTTCCAATTATTGGCGTTTCTATTTAAGTAACAGTATTAAGTGTGCGTTTTTGTTTGAAGTGAATCTTGTGGAATATGACATTGTGACTAGTTTTTGTGTATCATTGTTGTAACAATTACTATAACTGTATTTTACCTAAAGTAGGAGTTGGGGACGGTTGAAACATTTTTTTTGGGTACGGTTGAAACATTGTTTTAATTATTTTTTGATGCCGATAGTACGTGTAAGAGAGATTTCGGGAAGACAAATAGACTTATCGAAGTACAAAGACGCATATGAGGAGGTGAAAACCGGAGATCATTGCGAAAAACGGCAGAAAAGCACGATTATTCGCTTCTAAGGTAAATTCGAATGCGAGATGACTCTGGCGAGCAAGAAAATAAAAAAATGGGATATAATAGAGGATATAACAATAGAAGGTATAATAAAAGAGGGTGAAAAATCAGGAAGTCTACTATTTAAACTGACACACCAGATAAGGAAGAGATAAGAAAAGAGCAAGAATTAATATTGAAACGAACAGGAGCTAAGCAAGTTAAGAAGCGATTGGATAGAGGAAAAAGGAAGAAATTTGATGGAGGAAAATGTAAAAGAAACACCATAAAAGCAAAAAAGAAAAATGTACAAGAGGATATATCATCAGAAGATGAGGAGTAGGTTCTTCTGTCTTGTTTGCATGTCACCATATTTAGAGAGCAGACCTTATTGTAAAAGAGTTACTTAATTATTGTTAGATTTAAAATAAACAATCAATAAAACATAATATTTTAATACTATATTTTGTATTATTTGCATGTGTTTCAACTGACTTCAATCACTGTTTCAACCGCCCCTGGTATGGGGACGGTTGAAACAAATCGGATTTATTTTTTTAATTTGATCTACTATTAAAAATAATACACATGGAACTAAAACCATAGCGCCTATTAGTAGACAGATACATGCTCTTTTATTTAACATATATTTTTCATCGCTCGGGTTATACAAAGCAAAGTTATGGTCGTTATAAGTGAAATTGTTTCAACCGTACCCAGTCTACCTACTAAAACTGAGATAACCTTCTCTAGACCTGTTATGTTTTCACTTTAAATCGAATTCACCATCTCTTTATATATATTCGGTTGACACTAGATCATAAGCGGAATCAGACCAAGATATCAATAGAATAGAGTAAACAAACATAAATAAGTTTGTTCGACCGAAAATTGATCCAAACCGGTCCAGCGACCTTCTCAGGAAGATCTTCAAAAGAGACGATCGAGCGTGAATTTTGATATATTTGCGTGCAATCAACGATGAAAATGTTTATACCATACAAATTACGTCACGCGTTCTCATGCATTCAAGGTAACCAATGTTATTAAATGTGTTTGAAAACCATTTAAATACGGATATTGGGCTCAGTCTATTCAACGATTAATTCATTGAACTAATGTGGTAATAATAATATGATCTTGTTTGTTATATTATGAATTCTATGTTATATTTTGTTTATTACGAATTGAACTATGTATCATATTTTATAAGTGACTAGAAGGTGACCAGTGATGCATTTGGTTGACACATGACTACAATTAAGTCATGTGCCTCCCAAATGCTTCCCGACTCTACAATTTAAGAACGCTCCTACTTAAATTAATAATTTTTTTAATTTATTTTAATATGTTTCAATATTTATACGTTATTTTTATCATTAACGGCGATAAGTTAAAAATATTTTAACAAGTAAATTAATAGATATTTAATTTTAAATAATTTAAAGTAACTTTTTACGGATTATTTATTCAGTTTCACGCTAGCGTGAATGTAACAAGTACATCTGCTTCACTTGTGTCTGCCTCGTTGGTTTGATGGTGGCCTTATTTGACGTTTCACGACAAAATATACTCTATAATAGATGAAAACAATTTCGAAAATGGTCAAAAGTCCACGCCTTTTTTGTTAGTTTAATAATAATGAAACCACATCGAATCAGAGCGTGAAAAATGATAGTGTTCTATTTCTTATTATACAGAAACGTAGAGAAAAAAAGACTAGATTAGTAAAGTATTTCGGTCGTTATTGTAATAACTAATAACATACAAGATCCGCATTCGACACATATAGACACATATAGACATTAGACGTCCAAGACAAAACTTTTTTAAATAGTTTTAATAACAGACCCGCGCATGGTACGAGCCAATCATAATAATTGGCAAGAGACCGGAAGGTGGAGAAGAATCGTCTCGGAGGCCCATTCTGGCTTTCAGAGCTATAGGAATGAGTAAGTAAGTATTAATAACAAAGATTGCATCAAATAGCATGTGTTAAAAATAGTATTTTTCTTGAATATATTACGATAAATAGAATTTGATATTTATTGACGGTGCCCAGAGAACAATAGTAGAAAAATAGCGTAAAATATGAATACAACAACAAAATATCATGTCATAAAACAAATTCATGCATCAATATAAACTGGAAACTATTAGTTAACCATTATGATCAATCAGCTATTTCAAGCTCTGGGGACAGGTTAAACAGATTGGCTCAAAGCCAACACAACATATTTGGATGATTAGTGCGTATTACATATTAATGTAGGGAAATTAATTAGCAAATAGGTGCTGCATAATCTCAAGGCGTTGTAATCTAGATGCTTGCATTGTACATAATAATAGATTACACAGATAATGCTAGACATCTCCCGTATCATGTAGAAACCTTATCTGGAATAATAGGGAGTAAAATATGTAGCGAAATTATTTAAAAACTCTACTTTTACAATTTTTTACATATACTTTCAGATTCAGTGAAAAAATACCTTTTTATCAAGGTAAAATCCTAAAATATTAATCAAGTATTTGTCGAAACCAACCGGCAAAGTTCTTATTGTACCCGATATTCAAAGAATATTATTACCGTACTTAGCGTGATGAAAGCTAACTTCGCATAGAAAAATAAATTGGATTTTTCTTGTCTATCGAGTTTATCGAGTACTAATAGAATCTGCGTTCCGGATTAAACTCGCTGATTTTCTAGAAATTAATTTCGTTGTTCATTCAAGAGCCCGCGTCGGGGCCGATAACGTTGACTGATCGTGGCTCGGACGGGTCGAATTGATGAGCGGAGTACGTGCTGCGCCTCTCGACGCCTTTCTGATAAATCGGAGACTTGTAATCGCTGAACTTACACGGATACCGTAATTTGTTAACGAAAAAGTCAAACCTCGGTCCACAGATGTGCACCATCACTGTCCCTACTCTCTACGTAGCGAAAACCTCATTTCTTTCCGGGACAGGCTTATTTATGTTCGGATACGCGTGCTTGGCGTCAGAACAAATAGTGTACACCATTATGTTGCTAAAATATTTAGTCTGGTCATTCAAATATGGGAAGGTTGGTGTCAATATGAAGATGACTTTACGATCTTAGACCACGATTGAGCAAGGGATTTTTTGTCAGTAATTTAGTATTAAGTATATGTAACTAAACTTGCATTATCTATGTTTTAAGAAGAAACCATCAATAGAGTATATTACAGAAACCAAGTCATAACAAACCTCATTCGGGATTTAAAAATTGGATGCCAAATCATGCTCAAGAGACTTGAATACTGAGAAACCAAAATTTTGATATAACGATACTCAATAATTTGAAGCCCGATTTCATTCTTTCTAAAATGAAAATTGAAAGTACAATGCTCTACCCTCTTTATTATTTTGACGGCTCGCTAGATAAAAGTACCGACAAATTGATTGAGATTTTACGTGTTTTCCATCACGTAAAATGATAGATTATCGCTATGGGATGAACGATCATCGGTTGTTTCCACTCCACTGTTTATGGTTCATAAAATTCGATTACAGGTATAAAGAATTACCTAATTTCTCGTAGGCCACTTTTATGCAAATGTGTTGCTATGTATAAATTTGTAAATAATGCACCGATACTATGCAGAATAGAAGTTGCTAATTTCCTTGATTGACCTACTTACCTACTGTTTGTATATTTTAGTCTATACTCAAGACTTACAGACAAGTATTATACATAATCAATTTGTAGCAGCATTGTTGCATATCTGCATATATAGTGTCAACAATAGTGCAATCAAACACAGCATGATAATAATATGTATTTGACATTGATATTATAATAACAATAGTAGTATCGCTTTGTATTCCAAAGATTAGTACTAAATGAAACCCGCGTCAAATCTAAGCATTTCGTACGTCAAGCGACAATGTGCTGAACACAAACAGAGGGTTAATGAAAATCCTCAATCCAATCGTAGCGCATAATTGAGCGGTCCCACCTGTGCCGACGTCACAAAGAGCCCGAACATTGTCTGCTATGGGTTTATTAGCTCGCCGATGTTGCCATTTGAGTTAACAAAGCGACCGCAATGCTATCAGGGCTATCGGAGTACCGTACCTTTATAGACATGTCTTAATGCTGCGTCTACACGGCCCGACACGTATTCGCAAACGTAAAAGATCCTTCATAACTTGTTTCATACGTGCGTGTTTTGTATGTAGTTATTTTCAGTCACACGGCATTTTTGGTGTGGACGCAGCATATATGGTATATATATAATAGAAACATGTGAATTAACGCTGTGACAGTGGACTTTTTAGGCTCTCTATTGGATACGCAAAAAAAACTCATTGAATGGATTTCTTTTATTTGTTATTGAAATCTTTCTGGTTTTGATGTGCGAATCAAAATTTATTATTTTACTAGGTTTCCGCCCACGGCTTCGCCCGCGCAGTCAAAGAAAAACCCGCATAGTTCCCGTTCCCGTGGGATTTCTGGGATTGCGTCATTTTCCCGGGATAAAAAGTAGCCTATGTCCTTTCTCGGGTATCAAAATATCTCCATACAAAATTTCATGAAAATTGGTTCAGTAGTTTAGGCGTGATTGAGTAACAGACAGACAGACAGAGTTACTTTCGCATTTATAATATTAATAGTATGGATTTTATTGATGCCTTCAATAACCTAGCAAGCAAAAACCTTTTACACGATGTCACATGCGTCATTTACAGAAAATATTACACCAAAACGCATGTTTGAACATTAAAACGTAAAATATAAAATACAATTGCGAAAGGAAGTTACCGTTATAAACATTGTACCCTTTCAACCCTTTCATTATTCGCGTCACGAAATCTAATAGTTAACTTTACGTAGGTACTCGGTACTCCCTTTGCGACATCGTTGGCACAAATAACAATAAGAGATACTCGTTAGATCATTGACTGGTCGCTTTCAAAGAACAACATCGCCTCTGTTTTTCCGAGGTCCCATTTGCGTGAGGCATGTATAAGGAAATTGGAACTGTATGACACAAAGGGCCTTAAATTAAATCAAGTGACCCAATGTTCTCTGCAGTGTCACTTTGTAATCTCAAAAGGTTGGCCAAAAAAGGGCTTCGCACTGTATGATTGAATCATAAATTTCCTTATGTGCTTGCCTGTGCATTGGACAATTTATTTAACAGTATTTTTACACTATAATGAGAAGTTTTACCTTTTAATGCTATATGCTCAACCAGAGTATCACAACTGTTAATAAAGGACGACATCTCTAACACCAAGCAGTAAGTTTCAAATATAACGTTCCATCGAACGATAAAGCCAAAATATTTTTTTTTTTTTTTATAATAACCCTGGCAATAGGGCAGGCGACTCACTTGGTGGTAGGTGATAGACGCCGCCCATGACGATCACAGCGTTGGGAACACTGCGATCGTATTGCCGGCTTTAAGAAGGATGTTGGTTTTTCAGGAAGGTGTAAGCTCTTTGTTTGAAGGTTCCCATGTCGTACTGGTTGGGGAACACGGAAGGTGGTAATTTGTTCCACAGGAGTGTGGCTCGGGGCAGGAAGTGCCGTGAGAAACGCACGGTTGACGAGCGCCATGCATCCAGGTGGTGTGGATGATATTTTTGCTTGTGTCGGGCAGTGCGGTGGTGGAATTCTGCAGGTGGTATTAAGGCAAATAGTTCCTCAGAACACTCCCCGTTGTATATGCGATAAAATACGCATAGAGTCGCAACATCGCGCCTCAAAGCCAGAGGATCCAGCCGATCGGTGAGCTCAGGTAGGTCGACAATGCGGCAGGCACGACGCTGAAGGCGGTCAAATGGAAGTAACTGATACTGGGGTGCTCCAGCCCATAGGTGAGAACAGTACTCCATGTGTGGCCGAACTTGGGCCTTGTAGAGTAGTAGGCGATGAGCTGGCGTGAAGTACTGTCTCGCTCTTGCGAGCACCCCAAGTTTCTTAGAGGCTAATTTAGCCTTGTCTTCCAGATGACCGCGGAATTGTACGTCACTCGCAATGTCGATACCGAGAATTCCGATGCATGGCGTGGCTTTGAGAGGAGTATTCTGGAATGTAGGTGACACTGCAAAAGACCTCTTTTTAGCTGAGAATGCGCAAACTTGCGTCTTTGAGGGGTTAAACTGGACGAGATTGTTTTGGCCCCATATTGAGACTTCTTTAAGAGATTTCTCAATTTTAGACACAAGTTGTTTTCGATGCTCATCCACTTGGTCCTGAGAGAGATTTGCAAGACCGGTATATGCGGCGTCGCCCGTGCTATCATCAGCATAACAATGTATGTCACGTACTTGCAACATATCATTGATATGCAAAAGGAATAGCGTCGGCGACAGCACGCACCCCTGTGGAACACCAGCATTCACAGGCAAGGATTCTGAGCATGTTCCGTCGACAACGACCTTAATGCTTCGTGCCTTGAGAAAGCTGGCTATCCAGTTGCATAATCTCTCAGGTAGTCCGTATGAAGGCAGCTTGGAAAGGAGCCCTTTATGCCACACCCGATCGAATGCCTTGGCCACATCTAGACTAACTGCCATGGCTTCCCCCTTACTCTCAATTGCAGATGCCCATCGATGGGTCAGATAAACTAAAAGATCACCAGCTGAGCGATTTTGACGGAAACCGTACTGGTGGTCGCTTAAAAGCTGATGATCTTCTAGATACTGTAACACCTGGGAATTTATGATGGATTCCATCACTTTTGAGAATAAGGAGGTAACCGCGATCGGCCTGTAGTTTTTCGGGTCGGAGCGGGTGCCTTTCTTCGGTACAGGGTGAATCAGGGCGGACTTCCAAGTGCTTGGGACTATGCTAGAAGTGTAAGAGCATCGAAACAGACGCGTAAGAATTGGAGCTAATTCGGGAGCACAAGATTTGAGAACTATTGCAGGAATTCCGTCTGGCCCATTCGACTTATGGATATCGAGTGAAAGAAGAGCTCTACGTACGGCGTAAATATTTCTAGTTTTACATAATGGATGAACTAAACATAGCTTCAGAAGGCAATCACGATGCAATCACATCATGCACTAGATTGGCTATTACAAAATGGCTTCCCAAATATAATTCGGAGCGGGCTCGACTGGGACTTTATAGCGGGTATTAGTGTAGGACTAAAGGTAATTCTACTGAATTTGGCCTATGCTCGGGCATTTCTCCTAAGGTAATTAGATTATATTTATCACGGCTTTCTCATTTAGTTAAGTAAAATGAGGTTAGTAGATTTAATATTGAGTTGTTTGTGGTCTGCAGTTAATTCTTATTTTCTAGGTAGTAGGGATTTATATAAACAGAAAACAACTACATGTATAAAGGGATTGTGGGTGACATCTCTCAAGACCCAAATAAGCCCTGTTGCTAAGCTTAAAGGAATCTTAATACTATTATAAAGGCGAAAGTTTGTAAGTATGGATGTATGGATGTATGGATGTTTGTTACTCTTTCACGTAAAAACTACTGAACCGATTACAATGAAATTTAGCACACATATAGAGGGTAACTTGGATTAACACATAGGATAGGTTTTATCCCGGAAATCCCACGGGAACGGGAACTATGCGGGTTTTCCTTTGAAAACGCGGGCGAAGCCGCGGGCGGAAATCTAGTTGTGAATAAAAAGAAAACACTTATGTCATATCTTAAACTACCCTACTACGTAACAAACGATTTATGTATTGTCTATGAAACAATAAATTTCCCGATTTTATAAATTTTATGCTAGTCTATAAAAAACATATTCAATGTTAAGATACTACATGTTCGATATTCGTAAACGACATTTTTGTTTTATTACCGTGGATTTGTGTTCTGTGGGTGAAGTCGTAAACAAGAACCCCTTAATTCAGTGGCTCTACTGTTTTCTATGTGCAAATTTTACAGCCTGTTTTTATTTATTTATTTTTTTTAACACACTGCTCAGGCATTTGACCGCCATCTCACCTGATGGTAAGTGAAGATGCGGTCTTTCAGGTTAGCATGCCTGATCAGTAAGGTAAAGCCTATTCACTTTGGCCTTGAATAGATCCAAATTGTATCTATCGGGAAACACGGATGGCGGTAGGGAGTTCCACATCTTCGCGGTTTACAGCCTGTCCTAATGATATTCGACTGAATGGCGCTTCCTTATAATACGATACACGAGTAGGTACCCACAGTTGTGGTTCAGTCAATGTTATTATTATTTTTTGTTTGGTAGTTTTTAAATCAATCATTTTCACATTGTTTATTTTTATAATTTTCATCTTATATTCATATTATGGCGCCACCTATGTGTATTGAATGGTATTAAGAGAGAGATGATTGCTTACCATTTCCCATTAAAGCATTTGTCCATTGTATTCGAGTTTTACTATACATAGTATAACATGATAACATTATATTCGCTCAACAATATTTATAGGCCTACATTAATAATATTGCAAAGACATTGCAAAAGTTAAATGAATACTGCGCTGAATACGGATCAAACAAAATATATTCTATGGTAATACAAATTGCTGAGCTTACAATTTCCTTCCTTACAATTGCACAAACATACATTACGCTGTGAACACAAAGTCGAGGTTAATTAATTATTCATGTTTAATTTCAAGGAATCTCCTAGGCGAACGTTGTTTGGCACGTTTTCAAAGTGTAGCTTAACTTAAAGAACCAGTATTGTAAAAACGAATGCATTTTGAATGGTCATTCTCTTAAGCTATATCGTAAAATTCGATTCCCGTGTTTTGGCAACAAATTTGAATTTATATCGTCATAAATTTTTCTGTTGTGTACCGCATGTTGGCGCGAAATCTGCGGGTGGTGAAATATTGCTTACGTTGCATCACCAGCGCTGAGGACTTAGACCATGCGGGTTTTGTAAAATATGTACAAGCGGTTTTAAGGGTCGAGAATTCGCACTGTAAATTATAAGGACATAACATGTGATAATTCATGCAAGCTGGAAATACATGACAATTCCCCAAAAACGTATGTGAATGTCATAAAGGGAACAACAAGTCCCTAATAAGTCGATTATTAGCTTTCCGCCCGCAGCACCGCTAAAGCACATTTCACGCTGTCGCGCGACATCCATTTCTCATAAAATACTCCAGTCATTTAAGACATTCAATTCACAATAATTCCAAAAGTTTTCAAACTTGGGTCAAGTGAATGGTACATTGGGACGACAATAAATCTCATTTTGCAACCTTGTCCGCAGTCCGGAACTGCAATTAAATTATTTTTTGCTGTATGGTCGTGAAAAAAATTCCAAAAGTTCTGCAAACTTGGGGAAGTTTTCGATATAATATTTCATATCACGTATTAAATTTGCAACCAATCTCAGTGTACGGAACATCTTTTAATATTGAATATTAATGTTTTTTTTTTTATTAAACTGAATGAGGTTGCAAATTTGTAAATGCATCAGAATAGATGTTTTCGAAGTTTGCAACCAAGTTCCAAAACTTTTGTAATTATTCCGAGACCACCTTACTCGAAAAAATGACCACGAATTAAAAATAATTATAAATAAACATGTTCCGGTCAACGAAAAAGGTTGCAAATTTATACAACCGTTCGGTATATATTTCCGATATCTGTGTCAAGTTTGTAGAACTTTTGGAATTTTTTTCACGACCATACAGCAAAAAATAATTTAATTGCAATTTTAACAATGTTCCGTACACTTAGATTGATTGCAAATTTAATACGTGATATGAAATATTATATCGAAGACTTCCCCAAGTTTGCAGAACTTTTGGAATTTTTTTCACGACCATACAGCAAAAAAATTATTTAATTGCAATTTTAACAATGTTCCGGACTGCGGACAAGGTTGCAAAATGAGATTTATTGTCGTCCCAATGAACCATTCAATTGACCGAAGTTTGAAAACTTTTGGAATTATTGTTAAATTTTCGATTTCGAATGTCGATTCTGACTGATGTAAAAATACTTCTACAATGAAAGGAATTGAACCCTTTCAAGTTTCGTTTTCGACTAACTTAAAATATTGAAGGCCCTCCTCGAAGGACCAAATTCATGAAAATTAATTCAAGTCTGAAATAAATGAAGTGAAAATTAAAATATGATATTTTATTAGTACCTAATAATTGATGACGATTTAACATAAATTCCGTTCGCATCTGCATTTCATGGAAAATATGTGGAATTTGGAATTATGAATATAAGTACGTTAATAATTATATGTACATTTTTCTAAAAAGTCCAAGTACTGACGGATTCAAACAAACTTAAATATTTGTAGATAAAATAAAATCAACTGAAAAAATATTACCACATCCGATTCTGCTTGTACGTTGTTTACACGGGCTTGTTAAGACGACGAATAAACGTGATCTTCCATATATAATACTAGATTTCCGCCCGCGGCTTCGCCCGCGTTTTCAAAGGAAAACCCGCATAGTTCCCGTTCCCGTGGGATTTCCGGGATAAAACCTACCCTATGTGTTAATCCAAGTTACCTTCTATATGTGTGCTAAATTTCATTGTAATCGGTTCAGTAGTTTTTACGTGAAAGAGTAACAAACATCCATACAAACTTTCGCCTTTATAATATTAATAGGATTTAACGAAAAACTGTTCAAAGATGATAAAAAGCATTAAGACAGTTTTTACATTGTATACTTAACTGTATCCCTGTGCGGCGGTGTATTATGTTAACAAAGACCACTTCACACCTAATAATATCGATTGTAAACTATGTATGTATATTTCGGAAATTAACACAACTGTTCAATATTGATATTCGAAACTTGCTAACTGCAGTCAACTGAAATTTCGTATCACAAAGCCAATCATTAAACTACGCCCAATATTTCAACACGATTGACTTATTGAAAAGCAGGATCTAACACGGTTAGAATACATTATATTATTCTGACCTCGCTACTGAGTACATAACTTTTGGTCCCACGACAATCGCTCTCGTGAGTCGTGACCTACGAACAAATATTAGGACGAAACTTCAAGTGCACCACTCTCCTGTGTTTTCTTAACGAGGTAGTTTGTTTGGTCTGGGGAATACTACATTTAGGTGTTTCCCCACATTCAATTTACTTCTTGTCTCTTTATGACAGAGAAAGTTAACGAGTAAAAGCACAAAAGCGACCTGATTGATTCATTCACTGGCCGCCCATAGTAAATTAGCTCGGTTTTTAGGGTATTTTTCTTTTTTATTTCGTCTGCAAAGGAGCTGGTAGGTCGCCACCCGCCTGATGGTAGGTAAGAGCTATTTATCGAAGGATTAAGTTTATACATAAACTCATCATAAAAAGGGGACAAATAATTGAAATGTATGTTTATATTCACATGAAAGATCTTAACAAGAATATCCTTGCTAAAATATTACAGAAATACATAGAACATTGTTAAGCTTGAAAGGCCAAGGTTGCGAGTCAAAGGACCGGAAGATTCTAATAAAGCTAAATTATACAAATGAATATAAGTATATTGATTAAATGTAAATTTTGTAGTGTATATTACAATTTTATCGCAATGGAAACCTTGCCAAGACATTTGCCTTAAAAAGTCATACTCCAATCTGAAAGACCCTACTTAAATAGAATATAAACTGTATACTACTGTTACTGCGATTTCTACTACAAAGATTGTCTGTGACCCCAATATACATAAATAGAATGATTTTATATGACCAAATCAAGGAAAAATTACAAGTCATTCTAAAAAGTCAGGAAGCAAAGTAATCGTATATTCTTGACAGCAATATTTGCACAAAAAACGTTCTTTTACGCGCACGGCATTGCAATAAAGTCCTTTATATCAAATGGTCTTTATACATTATATAATATATACCTCACTTTATATTACGAAACGGTTTAAAAACCTCACATTGTTACATTCAGCATTCCTCACATTTGAAATATAAAATACAATACAGAACCTACTTTTTAGGGGCTTCGAAATACAAATCCGTAATTGGTTATAAAAATATTAACAAGCAAAAAAGGATTGTAAAAAGCGTTTTCCGTTTAGGGATTTGGACAAATTAATTAAATGAACTTTTTGCAGGTTATCGCGAATGTTCGGAACACGAAGTTAGCGACAGCGTCGTGGGAATATCCAGTATAATCATTCTTCTTTTAATGATAGTTATAGTCGTCCATTACCTTTTTGCTCATTTTATATTCTCTCTTTCTCTTTGTCGCTCAGTTACTTGTTAGAGTAATCAATCTTATAAATTCAATTGTGTTCAGATTTGTATAAATTTAAGATGTGCAGGTGATTACATATTATATGCATTGAAAATGTGTTTTGCAATCAAGCTGTGTAGATATTTATTTATTTTCCATTATGAGAATTGTTGTCTATCTAATACAATACATTAAAATCTCTTTAGAGAACGCAGTACTGATTTAAAACTATTTTTGTTGGCATGTATGAATGTCTTCCACTTGTATCAGATATTTAAAAAAATGTTAATGTAATAAAAAAAAATAGAAAGGAATGAATAAAAATGTACCTAAGATAAAATGATTATAAATAAAGAAATAAGCATTTTATTAACCGGTTTATCTGGGGAAAATGAGTTTTTTTTTTTAATCCTAATGTTCCTAATCCTTATAAAAAATATGAAAATAAAAAGTAGCCTGTTACTCCTTATTACATCGGCTATCTCTCAGTGAAAGTTCCGACAAAATCAGAACAGACAGACAATCTGACAAAAATTGTAAAATTGTAATATTAAAAACAGACTCTCTAATTTTATTACTTGTATATAGATTGATACTTTTTGCAGAAGTACGAGTACCTAGTAGTTCTTGCGAACAGAGTGAAAAATGTTTATTTTTGACTGGGCATTTCACACTACCTAGCACGTACACACAATATATAATACAACTAGCGACCCGCCCCGGCTTCGCACGGGTGCAATGCTGATACTAAATAGTAAATACACTACAGAAAAACGAAAAGTAAATGACAAAAAAAAGTTATTGTGGGTTATCCATAAGAGATAGACATATACCATCGCGGACTTTTCTGTAGACCTTTTCAATGTGTATAATACTTAGTACATTATTTTGATAAAACTCGTAGGGTTCAGCCTGCGTTTGCAATGTAAGCGGAAAAAATGTAATTTTTTACGACATCACATTAGAAACCTCAAAAATAACAGTACTTCTCCACTATTTAATGGATGTTATTATACATATAAACCTTCCTCTTGAATCACTCTATCTATTAAAAAAAACCGCATCAAAATCCGTTGCGTAGTTTCAAAGATTTAAGCGTACAAAGGGACATAGGGACAGAGAAAGCGACTTTGTTTTATACTATGTAGTGATGTTGACTTATTATTCATACAGAGTACAATGTATAGCTTTATTTTATGAAGAATAAAGGATCAACGTAGCTCCAATGAGTAGATGCTTTAATACCTTTATTCCCACGTTACTGTTTTTATATTTTCATAAACTTCTTGTGTATTAATGCATGGAATTTATTCATTCATTGACCTGGTGAACAAAGTTTGGTGAAACTTGTAATTTACATTGGTAGGTGAGATTTTGGAAGTGTAGAGAGATAATTTAGATTTTTTTAGCCTAGCAGACTGAAAACAATAAAAAACCAACAGTATCGCTTCAAACGCTTCAAACTAAATGAAGCGATGTGATTGATTTTTACAAATACATTCCTCCTTAAACATCTTCGCACATTACTGGTGGAAAAGCACCCTTACGAGCGGGTGGGTCGCCTGATGGAAAGTGACGAAAACGACTCCGTGAATGTGTTGCCATCTTGAGATATGAATATGCCTTCTTAAAAGTGTCGTCGAAGTTGCCTGGGAAAACCGAAGATGATAAATCACACAAGATAATTGTTCACGGAAAAGTGTTTGGTTGACATAGTTTCCACAAATTTGTTGTTCTCAGTAAAAGTTAGGTGAAAAATTTTTAAGTTTTATTTTTAGATAGGATTTATTCCCGATACAATTAATATGCTTAAACAAGTGAATTTGTGAAAGTTTATATCCTGCTTTATAGTTCTTATTAGAATGATAACCAAATAACAACAAAGCTCTTTGTATTGTTAAATAATTGAAATTGATTTAATCCTACCATTAATGCCACTGAAATTCGTGGTGAATATTCTCAACTCGATCCTGCCTTTTTATAAAATACAGGGGATTAAAAAAGAAAAGCAACTCATTTATTTTAAAAACGTTTGCAAGTCCAAACATTATGTAATATTTTTACCTTCATTATTTGCTATAATTTTATGAAAAGCATGAAGTTCTTATCGAATTCCATAATTTTCATATAACCGTGAAAATTGCTGGGTGCAGGTTCTATTATATTTTAAACTAGGTTTCCGCCCGTGGCTTTGCCCACGTTGTCTAAAATTTAACTTATTATGTATACCTTCCTCATGAATCACTTAGCTCTATCTATTAAAAATAAACGCTTCAAATCCGTTGTGTAGTTTTGAAGATTTAAGCATAAATAGAGATGGCGACAGCGACTTCATTTTATCTTAATATGTAATGAAGTTGTATGTATTTCCCTTTGTTTTACTGTGTAGTTAAAAAGTGTAGTATTTCAAGGATATTTAAATTACACGACAATACTGCAATTTAAGTTTGCATTGAAATTCCATGTTTTTAGTGCTTACTACATCTACATCATCTCTAAATATATACGACAACATAATAATATGATAATACATAATACAAAATATTATTCATGTCCTATTGTGTGTTGCTTAAGGTTGCAACAAAAAAGAAATACTTTAAAAGAAAGAGCGATATGCAAAAAATATAATAACATGTCTGTTAAGAAGCTAAATTGACATTTAAAAATATCTGGAATATTGAAAATTATTGATTTTAGTATAAATACTTGCTTCATTCTCAAACGTAGGTACTAAAAATCGAGTTTCTTAAATATCACTCAACATTTGCATACTATGTCATTTAATTTAAAATAACTTTCTTGTTAGATATTATTAGAATTAACAGTATTAATTACCTATGGGTCTAGAGCGAATGGACCCTTTAATTAAGTCAATGAAAAGGGCTATCCTTTTCTCATGAAGGGACAGAACATTAGAATAGTTATCTTCTTGTCCGCGTCTAAATTTATAGGCAACCTCGATTACTATTCTACTAATGTTTGTCATATTTTAATTGCATTTTAAGTATGCCTGTAAATTATTATCTATACTAATCAATGGGTATAGTACTCTCAATAAGTTTTTATACATTCGTCATTTTACCTAACAGAAAAGCTAAACTGTTAACAATTTATGTAATAAGAATTTTATGCTGAACGATGGAATTTCCCTTAGTTATTTACAAGAAGTAATATAAAATAAGTAGTAATAAGTATTAAATTATTTTTTAATATACTCGTATGTCATAATGCATATTATATGTTTGTTTCAGAACCGGAATGAGACAATTTCATATTTAGTTTTATAGCATTAGATATTTTCCTCCGCTTGGTGATCGAATTTTGTATATTCTTTAATATATGTATATGATATGGGTGTGAGTCAAGTTTTATCTTTAAATCAGAAGTTTGTTTTAATGCAATTTTAATTTAGAGTAGTTACAACTATAGGTTCTGTATGTACTAACATTGGTACATACACATAATTCAATATTTTTATCTAGATAAAATTTACACTGAAAAGAAGCGACTTGAAACAATGGTTACCAACAACCAGCTCTTTAGCCATAATATTTATAAAGGTTCGTCATAATGTATAAGTAACTGTACCTACCTAGTTGTTTAAAATCAATTTATGTCCAGCAAGTAATAAGTCATTTTTAATTTTACGGTTATTATGTTTCACATTGTCTCTAATACTGTGGGCGATTAGCATTTCTGTAAAAGTATAAGTAATATAAAATATAGTTTTAATTGCTCCAACGTTTATAAATAAGACTGATAACGGCAATCGGTACATTTGTGTATTTTTTCATAAGCGAACTAGTTGCCATGGTTCGTATAATCTGTGTGGTTTTGCTCATCGCTGCAGCTATGGTATCTGCAGCACCAAACGGTAAACCACATTACGATTTAGACGATGCCCCGGAACTTTTCGAGAAATTCATAAGGGAGCACCACAGAGTCTATAAAGATGATGCAGACCGTGCAGAACATTATAAAGCATTCTTGAAGACCCTCAATGTGATAAACGATTCTAATAGCGACCCACAACAAACTGCGACGTTCGACATCAACGAATTTGCTGACTATACTCCGGAAGAAGAAAAACATCTATATGGATTAAAAGTCATGGTAAGTAGACTTTGAAAATCTTAACAATAACTTTTATTATAAATAGCATCATATCCTAGTTTAGTCGACAATGTTAAATAGGTTATAAATAATACATAATTAATAGTTTTAAAGACGTGTGAATTACACCCGTAAAAATTGATACGAAATCTATGATTTAAGAACACTTACTTAAAGCGCATAATTATAATACAATACATAATTCTATGAATGAAAACAATCAGTACTTTCAATTTTTCGGCACCCGAAGATCAAAGGGGCATTATACCGCAACAATTGTTGATGTATCAAACAAAATTATAGCAATTGGTTGAGGGAAAATCTTTAAATGCATATTATTTTATGAACTGAGAAATGGTAAATAGGGGTGTATTTACCATTTCTCAGTTCATAAAATAATATGCATTTTTTAATATTTTTCTAGATCTAACTCATATAATATATTACCTACTTAGACTTAGGAAACTATAACTTAGTACCTTCTGTGTGTAAGCCACAGAGTGAGCAATAGCAAAACACATTAAAATGTATTTATTTATTTACCTACTTTTTCAGAACGACATGGATTGAGGATCAGAAAAACATTAACAGAGAATATAATGCAACAAAGTTTCCTGTATTATTAACAATAAAGGCATAATATGTTTATTATAATGCCTTTAATTTATCCTTGATAAGTATTCATTTACCTATTGGTGATTATGGTAAAATAGTTATATGATCCGATATTATGTGAATGTAAAATATTATAAAAAGATCGATTTTTTTTAAATAAATGCAACTAAGATTTCGCGGTATATAAAATCATAATAAAGCATCACTATAATTTGATTGAAATAATAAGTATCCCTTTACCTAAGTCACGCCAAAATTATTAGTCAAGAGCTAAGGTTGATTAATTATTGCTCTCAGGTAAGACCAATAATTAATTTAATGTTGCGAACACAATACCAAACACAAAAACAATTACAGATTTAGACAGAATTATAGGATAAAGATAATCTCTAATGCTCTGGAACGCATGTCTTTGGCATAGAGGTATTAGGTTACTAGTGCACTTCAAAGTCATAAAAACAAGCCATTTCATCATCACGTCAATGAACAGCTATAATACTGCAGTATATAAGCTAAGGATAATATTATTCAGAGTGTTTTGAGTACGTCTTAAGTGCATACCCATAGAACAAAATATAATGAAGTGCACAACCTTTATCATCTTGTTTATGCATGGCAGGCGTGCCTGCGTCTAAACCGCAGTATAACCTAGACGATGCACCAAAAATCTTCAAAAAGTTCATTCAAGATTATAAGAAAATGTACAAAGACGATGCAGATAGAGCTGAACATTATAAGGCGTTTTTAGAAAGCTTAGAAGCGATCAATAAAGCGAACAAAGATATTAATTCTGCGGCATTCGATTTAAACCAGTTCTCGGACTTTACAGAAGCAGAACGGGCATTTATGACAGGAGTATAATATGATGAAGGTAAAAAATATTAACGTACTTATTAAATTTCATATTATATTTACGTCAATATACTTACATTTTCATATATTTAGTGGAATATTCCATTATATAGATAAGTTAGTTTCACGTTCTTTTTTTTAAACAATCAAATTGTATTGAAATATTTCTCATGGCGGCTCCTCATTAGTAACGTGAATGCTCGCGCGAATTCACGGCGCCAATTCACGGCATAAGTCGTGTCCTGCACATTCATAGGACCGGACGCTCGCAATTGTAGAAACTGTTGACAAAATCACTATGTTACTATGGTTCATCTATGGTCACTATAGCACGGTGCCGCGAATGTGGCTTTGTGGCGTATAGATATAGGTCAGTGGGCTTTGTGCATGAACAGGCGCGAACGCGCGCGAAAAACGCGAACACCGTCATTCAGGTTCACGCCTGTTCACGGAGCACTTATGTGGAGCTGCCATCACTTATATAATTAATAAATGTATTTTCTTTTCTAAAGATGTAGTAAAGGTATTTGTTAGCATGACATCTTTAACAATGGTTATAATAGTTAACATTAAATATCTATAACAACATTTTAAAACAAAATATATATTTTCGAATCGATATTTTCGTGTTTTTTGTCTACATTTGGTTGATTACATAAATTCATTTGAGAGTTTTGTTATTTGTTTATTTTAAAATGACAATTTTGATATTTTTCAGATAAATGAAGATGACGATTTGATGACAATAAATGGACCTTGACGTTTCTACCTATGAATAGACTGTAATGGTTTTTCTCATTTTTCTACTTTATTAGTACAAATGTTTGAAGTTTTTACTTTATTTACAAATCATAAAAAATTACTTGAAAGATATTGCACACTACTCATATCGTATTGAAAAGTTTGTATAAATGAATAAACTACAACACAACTGTGAAAAACTAAGTACGATTCTAAAGAAGATAATTTTCATTAGAATATCTAGAAACTAGTCTCTGTTCTAATAAATCTCTAAAAGGTACAATCAAGATTATCTCAGATTTTTCTGGAATAAGGAAGGTCCTTTGACAAAGTATAGGATTTCTCGCCCTCTACTTGGTAATAGTAGTTTACCATACTTTGATCACAATATATAATTAGTAACACCATAATTAAATTTAATATATTATTACACACAAAAGCAAAACACCGTGGAGAAACTTAAGGAGTCTACACACCAAACCCGCCGACCCGCCGACACAGCCCGGCGGCTTGGTGTCGGCGACCCAAACCCGCCAACCCGCCAACATGTGTCATGGGGCTGTGTCGGTGAGTTAGTCGGCGGCAAGAAATCAGTACAACTTTTTTAGTTAGTGATTGCAGTGTGTACGAACGTGACGTGTTGTTTTTCTCGAATATTGCAGCCTACAATAAACATGGATGCTGATCTAATAATAGCAGCATGTGGAATAATTTTAGCTGGGTCCCTGAAGAAAATCGCAAAAAAAACACAAACACGTCACTATCGCTGGAGTGTCGGCGGGCAACTGAGCGTGCGCGTACGCCGTACGCAAGTCGCCGGCCATGCCGCCGACTTGCACGCGCGGGTACGAGTCGCCGACATGATTCTTGAAACAAAGTCGCCGACACCAAGCCGCCGGGCTGTGTCGGCGGGTCGGCGGGTTTGGTGTGTAGACTCCATAGGTACATATTTTTGTTTATCTTTTTTTCTTACTCCCTGTTGTCATACCTTTCTGCCTATATAATTATCAATAAGTACTCACACTCACACTCTCAGAATTATATTTCAGAAAAACCTAGATATTTGTATCCACTGTTTAAATTGAACGAGAGAAGCACAACACAATTCCTGAAATAACGTAAAATAGTATTCGTTTTATCGACTAATTTAAAATTCAATGCACATTCAATTAACACTCTTTTATACTCTTAATAATTACGCTGTTATATATCAGAATAGCAATTACGGATGCCCAGTCAACCAGTAAAGGCTTCAGATTAACATACTTGATAAAATACACCGTCAAGTGGCGGCTCTTAGAAACAATAAGCATTGTATTATCTAGCTATCTTATAGATATATCTTCCGGATACAATTCATACTGCCTGATGAAGTGCACAATCGAATGGATCGCAATATGATATTGTGTTAAATATTAGATTGCTATTTGTTTCAGCTGATACCTTGATTATTTCTTTGACTTTTGCCGTCTCGGTGAGCTTTTGTGTGTAAGTATACAGATAAATCTTAAAAATGCTTATTTACAAAGATATTATATTTATAGTTTTGGGAAACGATATACTAGATTATTCAAATAAGATCGAAAGGAAAATAATATACAATCTCCTAAATTACCTAAATCTGAAACAAAAGATGACATAACCAATGATCCAAACACTAGTTCCAATGAGAGCTCATGTCTTTATTACGATAGCAAAAATTTACACGAAAAAGTCCAGTTCAGTAGAAAATACTTTTGCTTCAACAGAAACTACACTCAAATATTATACATATTTTAGTAAAACTTATAATAGCCAAAAATCGATCGATAGAAATAATTCTCTTCTCAAAATCCTGCACAAGGAAAATATACAATCTAATAATATATTATCTTATCTTATGTAGCCACTTAACTCAAAATATAGCTTCAATTTTCACATATTGTATACATTCCTTATACCTAGTACCAAATAATGCATTAATTTCACCCAGATCATATTCACAAAAGCATTTCCTCATGTTACAGCTGGATAATGTTATACCAAAGGAGGTATATGCTTTATCTATTGTCTCTGTTTATAGCAATTATGTTTACCTTCTCAAAGGAAACAAGTATGTACTTAGTATTTATTTAAAAAGACGTATAAATTTCAGAAATAAACACTCTTTTGGATAAAACAAAGTATAATAAATAACGTTCTGTCTTAGAAGAGGGAATCTTACATTTTTATATTTCCCGCTTACCGTTTTTGATTTCTGATTTAAATTCATAGATATTGAATTGAAGTGCATAGCATGAAAATATCTAGGAGAAACTGTATCCACATTTCTGATATGAAATGCTTCGCGTGTTATCGCTAGCTTTCGCAAACTTTTCATTTGAGATTCTGCTACGATAGCTTATACGGATGTACTTATTTATGCCTTTGAGGATGCGCCCGCCTAATGCAGGATACTCTACAAAATATCTCATTAATTTTACACCTTAATATTGCACTATGATATAATGTAAAATTAAGTAATTTTTCTAGCTAAGAGTTCAAAATGTTTAATAACATCTTACTATGATTAATAGTAAAACTAAATCTATAATAGGTGTAATATATTACAATAAATTCCGTTCAAGAGTGATTGAGTAACAAACATCCTAAATATAAAGTACTGAATCACTTGTTTTAAAAGAATCCTTTAAAAATGACACAGGCAGGATACAAAATTAAGCAACCCATAATTGTTTATTATAACCTTTATAACAGTTTTCCGGAATTCCGTAATCTCAAGATTATAAGTGAAGAGGCTTGAAGGCGTAAGTAATGGTTGGTACCTCTATAATTATCTCCTTATAACCACGTAATACTGTGTTATAACCCTGAGCTTCATCATCGTTTCATAATATTTTTATTACCTTGAAACATCATTTTTAATTATAAGAATATTGATTTTAAGACAGGAACTATTCATTTACTATAAAAATAAAAAAATCCGGTCCACCATGTCTGCATTTTTTACTGGCCAAACTAGACTATTATTAATAGATATTAAATTCTGTGGACATGATCTCATAACAACAATATTGTAATGAAAATGTTCTTTTTTTCACACGTGATTAAAAAAAATAATATTCTTTTAGCGATTTGTATCTAAGAATAGTAATTAAGTATAAAAAATATGTGGTCCTCCATCATTAAATTCCTTTTGATTTACGATCGGTATTCATTATAACCCGTACTCTAGTTAATTATAGTCTTAAGAACTCCATCACTGTCATATTGATTAATAAATTGCAATTTTTTTTACTTGAATTTTGTTGACTTATAAAGCGCGATGGAAAAAATTAATCCTTGTTGCGCAATGATTTTATAAAATAGATAAGTAGTTATAATAGATTTAACTTAATATATTATAGTAATAGTTGTATTTTTTATAGGAACCTGATCACACGAATAATTGCTGACGTATAAATTTTGAATGAAGCTCAATCATGTTCGTAAGTTGTATCATAATTTTATATATAATTATTATATCTAATATCCGAATATATAATGTTATGAGTATTTATACGTAATTATTTAAAAAGAATTACGCATTATACTTGGTATATGTCAATTTTTATTCCTAATTATTATTACTTACACAGCACATCAACAGCAAAGCAACAGCGCAAAGGCACAATATACAGATACATACAGTAAGGAAACTTCATACAAAATGTTCGAAATGGCTCCCCCCCATCAAGCATGTTTACGAGGGTATTGAGGGGGATCGATTGTAGCGGGTGACACATCCACAGATTTTGAATGACAAAGATACATAGTATAGAAAAAAGTTTGTAAAGTGAAAAAAGTGATGTCAATGATACAATTCACATTAAATAAATATCGATTGTTTCAGTTTGTAGCCCTTTCAATAAATATATTTGTAAATACCGTATCTGACTACAAGTTAAAAAGAGACTATTTTTGAAGTGAAAACTTCTTTAGCGGCGTTGGGTATAAAATCTTAAACTCGCGTCAGGACACGTGGCCTGATCGAAAAAGCGTAAGACGGATTTTTTTTTTTTTTTTTAGCCCTTATATTCCATGCGAAAGACGGATACCATTCCAAAATATCAAACATGCTGAACGTTAATAATCAAGTTTTCACTTCTGCCGGCACTCCCGGAGTGCAACCCGTCTTTTTTTTAATTTCTATAGATATGGCAGCATGAGTTTTAAATTATATTGACATATTTTCTACCAAAATGATAGCTACAAATAGTGACTATTAGGAGTCCAGTCTGTTTAAAGATCGCATCTATTTTTTACGCAATCTAGAAGAGCACAAAAATCTAAAAAAATGGAAACCTTAAAAAAATCTTGTTTAAATTTATGTGCATAATTACGTAAATATTAGGGAAGAAAAAGATATATTATAATTATGGTATTTTTATCGATACGTGACCACTTTGTCAAGCACTGAGCCTGTCAAACTATTTTCTTTTTCATCTAAAACAAAAAGGTGGAGGTTCTATGCTCGTATAATAATAATTTTAATTTATTTTTGCATATTTTGTGTTTTTTAATTTTATTTTATTTATCGTTTTAAAAATAATTTAGTAGGTATACCTACATACAAGTATTGTAAATTCTGGTTTAAAATAATTATTGAATATAATATTATGTATAATACAAATATTAAGCATTATAAATAATTTAGGTACCTACATTAAATAGCCTTCGGCGTCCATAACAAGACAAGATTTCGAAATATAGCACTGAAAAAAACGTATTTACTTTTACAAGGTATATTTATTCGGATTGTTTCTTCTTGTAAATTCATATTTAGGCTACACCATTTTTGTATTTTAACGGGTTTTAATCTCAAAATTACCACAAAATCATCTGTGAAAAAAAAGCAAACAGAAATATACAGGCCGAGTTGATAACCTCCTCCTTTATTTTTGAAGTCGGTTAAATATCAAAAAGGTAACAGCCCTATAGCTATAATAGTGATTATGTCATAATTTCATCGCAGGGGCTTAGTTTCCTAACTGTATGTACGTATATATCTGTCAACTGTGGCAAAGGTTAGGTCGTCTCATCTCTAAAATAAAGTTGGGTCTTGCAAATTTAATAGTTTATTATTAAAATGTACATATTCGTTGTTCTAGAATTTGATAAGCGTGAATCACAAACAAAGTTTAAATACTTTAATGTTTAAGTACTTGATGTATTGTACATAGTTTTGTTTGCGAAGCCTAAACATTTTCTTCAAGATCAACTTTAGAATCTTGACATAGCTGTCTTGGGGACCAAATATTTGAAATGCTAAAATGCTTCTTATAATATCAGGACTCTATAAGATTTTTAGACAGACTTTCATGCGAGATTTTCTTTAAAATTGGTACGCAAGAAGTATTAAAATATTTGTAAAACGCTGTTCGATCACTGTCATTCTGACTCTAAACTGAGTTTATTTACATCGCTGTATTTATTATGAATTGGAAAGTTTTCAATTAAAGCTAGGAAAAACAGTATGGCCAATTTGTAAACGAACTTTACGAGATTTCAACCTTCGTTAACACCAACGCTATTTATCCGAGCATCACATGATCGAAGCAGCGAACTGAAGCTAGTTAACATTTAATTAAATCTTAATCCAACACAATATCAATATTAATTCGATTTCATGTGTATTTTAAACCGTCGAAGCTGATTAAATAAGGTGATCGTCCGCGAAATCCAAAATAACATTTTTACGGTTCGTCGCGCGATCATTGGATTGGCGAACTACGCGAAAGTCCCCGGTTGTAACAAAATACAATTATTTGTGCCGGACGCGAATTTAATTCGAGGACTGTTGTATGTTAATTGTATGCCAATCAAGCATCCGTTTATCAGACGCGTGAACCGAATGGCGTTTCATCTAGTTATAGCGATGAATGCTATCAACTAGTCAGTTTGTTTGCTTGGATTTGCGATTAATCACTTTCTATGAGATGACAAAATGACGCCTTATGAGTGGTGATTCAAAATATATCGACATGTAACATACACATTCGCGATAATATTATTGTTTTCTTTATATCTGTCGTAGCACGTCTATTGATATACGAAAAGACTACTTATATAGAAATTCTAAAGGACGTTAACATAGCACATTTTTATTAAAATAATTAAAATCTTAAAACACAAATAGATAACTTTGCAAAATACTCTAATACCTCTGATTACCATTAGGTTGTCAAAGTTTCCATTACAAAGATTCAAGCTTGTTATTACGGATTTAAGCCTTAATCAACGAAGGTAATCCCATCAGTTGTAGATTACGTTATTGCGAAAGGGGTTTTTTATCTTATATTCTACGAAAAATAATTTTAAAATATAGAAAAATCATACTGAGACGAAGCCTTTGATCTCCTCGTTAAGTGTATTGGAGTGGGATTTTATACTCGCCGGTCGATCGTATACTTTCTGATCTATATTTTTTTTATTTATTAGTAGATAGTTTTACGTAAATCCATTTTGAAAATTGCATTTTAATCTGTTAAATAAACTCGTAAATGATTCTTATAATTATTAAGGTGTTTGTTATCAGACAGCATATTTAGTTTTTGTAGGTACCTTTAACGATCACCATTCCTGTCTAATCTACACTAATATTATAAAGAGGAAAACTTTGTTTGTTTGATTGTAATTAGGGATATAACGATACCGATACCGATACCGATATATCGGCCGATATAATCGGCAAGCCGATATATCGGTATCGCCGATTATAAAACAACCGATACCGATATCAAACAATTCAAAAAACCGCACCCAATGAACGATGCGGGAGGCCGCGCGCGCGTGCGCACTTTGTTTTTTGAAAAAACTCTACCAAAAGTAAACTTTTATTAGGAACTGATTGTATGTGTATAACTTAAAGTTTAACTGACTTTGCAAAATAATAATACTAAAATAAATGGTTTTCTTGTTTTTTGATTTGGCATTGTTATTTAAAAGAATACGATTTACAGTTGAGTCTCTGTTAAATGTTGGTAACTTTTATGCATAATTCACTATTTATTTTTCTACCAAGCCATCGATATCGGTATCGGTATCGGTATCGCCGATATTTGATTACAAATATCGGTATCGGTATCGTATCGGCAAAATCATGTATCGTTACATCCCTAATTGTAATGAATAGGCTCATAAACTACTGGACCAATTTTAAAAATTATTTCACCATTCGAAAGCTACATTATCCACGAGTAATATAGGATAGGTTTTATCCCGGAAATTCCACGGGAACGGGAACTATGCGAGTTTTTCTTTGAAACCGCGGGCGGAGCCGCCGACGGAAAGCTAGTTATATAATATATACCTAGTTAAGAAAGAAGGTGTTCACTGCTCAGTTATACAGAAATAGCCAAGTATAGGTACCTAGCTACTAGTTATTATTCTGTGGTATTGGCATGTAATGAAATTTAAATTATCACGACCATAAAACATTGTTATTAAACTTTTTCCTCACACTAACATTTCACCTCCGCACATAACAAAATAATATTATACGACTGCGAATGTAAGCACTAGCTAAAATTTGCAGTCTTTGAAATTCTTGTCAAGAGTGAAGTATACGAGGATTGCTCTGAAACGCGAAAACTGAGGTGATATTGCTGTAACTATCATCTCTGCAGGTGCTCGGTTTATATCTGCCAAGTGCTATGTACGTGATGTGAATGAAAAATAAACGCGAGACAAACAACTATTTTAACAGACTCTGATATAGATGCCACAATTAAAAAGGGTGAATTTACAATATAACGCTGAATAAGTACACTAGCTTTTTGCCCGTGGAATCGCCCGCTTTGTAAAGAACTTAACAAATTATATACTAAACCTTCCTCTCTATCTTCTAAAAAAAACCTCATCAAAATCCATTGCGTAGTTTAACTTACAGACAGCGACGTCAACTTTGTTTCATACTAGGTATGTAGAGATTTCTATTCATTCATTTATTATGGATTAAAGCTCAGTGGTTAGCTCTGTGGTTAACTATAGTCACTTTGCTAGAATTTTCAATAAAATACAACGATTAATTAAGATTTGTAAGAGCTTAATTTGTTCCAGTTCATTGTCGTCAGGTTTCACCAGGATTATTCTTATGTTTCCCTTGTTAAATGCTTCAAGACTAATTGTGGTATGCAAAGTTTAATTAATACCAAAATTCTATGCTTGCTGAATAATTATACACGACAAGCCATTTTTCCTTTTTCCTTTGCAATAAATATAAAGAAATTATAAATTTTCCAAGGAATTCCAAGATTCCCATTTATTTATTAACACTGTCCGTGACCGGCTCGAGATAATGATTAGAATTCTAAGGAAGTTGAATTTCATTTATATCTTGGAAACGTTTTTTAACTATTTTTGGTTTAAAAGAAAAGCCGTCCGTTTCATGGAGCCTGACTTTTACACCACCTAAAGAATGTAATTTAAAAAAGCCTTTTCAACTCTTTTAATGAAACCTTTTCAGGATACTCTTTTAATGTTAATTTCATTAAAAAGTACCTTCTTGGAAGGAAATAACTTGTTTAAGAACCATATAAGTTAAGAAAAATTTAATGGATGGATACGAACTTATTCTTAGTTAAGTAGTATAAAAATAGAGGCATCATCAGATTAGAACCACCCACTTATTTATACGTGGGAAGATATCTCGTAAATAATAGCACGTATAATTCCTGTCAATCATTATTACTTAGGTACCTATTATAATCAGGCTAATAATTCTTCAATTTTATTCATACCTTTAATACCCATACTTATATTCAAAGTAATTTTAAATTAGTGTGATTATAAGCTAGAATTCTAATTTCTTCTCCGAATCCAAATCAAATGCAATGTATCTGTGACAATCATTTCTATTCAAAAATATTGAAGGAAACTATATCCGCATAAGATAATAAAATTAACAACATCTCGCTATCCATCTTGAAACGTCAACCGCCTCAAGGCATCGTAATTTGGAAAGAGCTAGTGTGGCTACAATGCAGTCGTGTAGAGGTTGTATATCGTTAATTAACATGGACTTACCGTTCCGAAACTTGTGCCTCTAAGACAGCCTTTCCCAACCTGGGATCCGCGAGCATATCGCAGGTCCGCAAACAAATCAAGAAAATTACGAAAACCTTAGTGACCAGACTATTCTGTCGGCTGGACTTTTTATTTTTCAGTTTTAATATGGTATTCCATCTGTCAAGTGATGGATGGCTAAGCTATTTCATACAAAACTGCAATGGAGTTCAATCAATTTTTAAAATAATATAGATTGACCTATGTGAGTACTGCGGTTAAGTTTTTAGGGCTCCGCAGATCATGGCGTTCGTCTTAAGAAAAGGTTGGGAAAGGCTGCTCTAAGAGGAAACTTTACCCCCGTGAGCGCGGCTAGTGGGCCCAACGTTGCGTGTTTGTTTCTCAAGAAACAGATTTGATTAAAAGTTATCCTTTGCTTACCCATCACTACCAACTAGTATTATGTAACTGTCAATATCAGTGCACATACACCTCTTACTAGTAATACGACAGTATAATTATGTATTATTTATACTAGTCAGAGATAAAAATTATAGAACTCTATTTTTACACTAATATTTTCTAGGTGACTGTTAAAACTTGTATCTATTCATTAATTAAATAACTGTTGTATTTGTTGTCAAACTCAAAAGGTAACTAGATATATCAAATATTTATTTTAACCGGAAACAATCCAAGCGAAGCCTGAATATACGCTTGAGTAGCATAATTAGGACTTCAGAAGAACACATTAATATATTGTATTCTATTGAAGTCTTAATTATGCCACTAATATAATATGAACTTACGTAATGGAGTACTTGAAGTAAATTCATGCATGTTCTTGAGGTACGTTATGATTTTAGGAGCCTACATTCCACTAATTGCGTCTGTGTATTTATTATAACACTCACTCATATTTTATGAATAGATATGTTTTAGCGTAAAGCAACTCTATATTCCATAGAACGAATGATCCTTTCCCATTTTGAAAACTTTATAGGTATTGGAAAGCATTGTTAACAAAGAGAATACAAATACGTTGCCTTTCTTCATAGCACCAAGGGCTAATATAATATCTATTAGGTACATTTTTCGACTTATGTACCTAAGATGAGCGCAAATGTTTCTAATCAGTTAGATTCAAAGTTCCAATGCTTGTATTATCACTGTATTTACAACGCAAATGGAAGTCAATACAAAGAGCTATGACTAGCTTTATAGACACCTCATTATTTATGTAGATTGACTTCAGAGTTTTCGCAGCAGACGCTGAGTTTTAACCGTCTTTAAACTTGTAACTACGGCGTGTATATTAATCGTAGTTTGTGAACTTTCGCAATACAAATTTGTGTACTTTTTGTATTAACATATTGAAAACTTATTTATAATGTCATTTTTCATATAATATGGGGCGTAGGTCGGTTGAAGAATTTATGCAAAATTTTGCCCTAGTATTCACGGAATCAGCCTTGACCTAATGAGCGATAAAAGTAGAAAATCTTAATTTCAAAATGAATTATGAGCTCGCACTGTAAGTCTAGAAGTACTTCAACCTCTAATGAGTTTGAATCGCAATTGCAATTTAACATACGAACATATTTGGAGTAATTTCAACCAAGTTCAAAGAAAAATAAAAATATGTAAGTAACACACATATGCATAAATTAATAATAGGACTTTCAGACGTAATTAATAAAACTGTTTTTCAAGATTTCAGACTTATCTACTAGATAATATTCAATTTAACGTCGACACCGTACACAATTTTCATATCTAACTATTCGTTAAAATAATTTTATTTAAATATGTATGTAGCAAATATTATAAAATTTATACTATTTTGTATTATGCAAGCACCTGCAAATTAAGATAGGCGATCACACCTATACACATAATAAATAGATCATAGAATTTTGACAAACCATAATTATAAAATCAAGGGTAATGTGGTTTCGCCTAAGGTAGAATACGCTCAATTACGTTGAAGTGTAAATTTGCTTACAGCGGTGCTTTAAAAGTATGGAGTTCACTCAACAAAATGGATTCCAGGAATGGTTTAAACTCCTCTGTGTTATTTTTCTTTGTATTGCGGTTTAGATGAAATGGTATCGTGTCTAGATTTGTGTTTTAGTTTGAAAAATAAAACTTTGTTTTTTTAAGAAGACTGACTGCCTCTGTGGCAGGTAATTCTAAAGCTTAGAACCAAGGTGTGTCTGGCTGGAAACAGAAGGCTGATCACCTACATATCGTTTTATTTATCAGTGAAACAAATGCCAAACGCATCTTCCCCTGTCCCTATAGGTACCCTATAAAGGCACAAATAACTTCACATGTAATGAGGATAGTCGATGTCAATTCAGTAGATAATTATGTACTTTTTACTTCATAACGTTTTTGTATTTATTATACTTGTAGTGAAACATTGAATCCAAATATTATGTCTTAAATACGTCGAGATAATTTATGCCACAGTAGATTGTTATAGTGAGAAAGGAGCCAACTAGTGGAACGACACACAATTATTAATTTATATTTGTCTTCCAGGCTTCGCTAATTTGGGAGATCCAATTATACCCGGGTCCTTGTCCGGCATCGCTGCAAGGAAAATAGATTTGAATATATCAAGGCAAGATATTCAAAACTATATGATACAAGCTCGAAACTATGCGACCCAAATAAGGAGTGAATTGCCGAATGACGCTCCTAGATGATAATTATTCTCGTTAGTATTTAATTATTGTATAAGTAATGAAGGAACTTCTTGTTAGTGGTATAAAGTTTATATCATAGGAAATAGCATATTTTATTATGTTAATGGCTGATGATGAACTGAGATATAAAATTTTAAATGCCAGAATAACGTAGTTGGATTACTTATTAGAATAAGTTTCCGAAATACTTTTTGGTAAAATCGGCTATAAAATCATAAAGAAAAGACGAAAGAATTTACAACTGTATAATAATTGTAAGTGACGTCAAAGTTTCTTAGACATCTCGGCGTTATAGAACACGATAATAAACAACGTATGAAGTTTGTTGTTGTTATTGCACTAGTTACGCCAACGGATCCCCAAGACATTGCTGCGTCGACGTTTCTCACGGGAACGTATTGTGCGGACGTAGCAGATTCCATTGGCGCAACGTAATTTTAAGTTTTCATTTTATATTCAATTAGCTTTATAATTATTAATTGTTAAGACTTGCATCGAGCAAGACGTATTGTAATAAGTTTATATTAAAGTATTTCTAAGTAAATTCGTAGTTTTTTTTGGGGCCTCCGGCTGTCTGAAACATAATTGGCGCAGTCGGTAGGATCCTCAAAAATAAGTGGCATAGGTAGTGACCTTCGCTATCGCTACGAGGATCCTGAATCTACGGTTTCTACGGCCTGGAGGCGACATCCAAACATTGATCCCGAAAGAAGCCGAATTATGTTAATGTAAGTACATAGAATAGATCTGTGTTACTTATCCTTTTAGTTTTAATCCTTTTTGATATTTTTTATATTTCCAAAATTTTCCATCCGAGAGAATTATTTTCCCGGGAGCCTGCATCGAGTAGGTTATCTCGTAGGTCGTATCTAGATAATAATCGTAGGAATTTAAGTAGCTTAGAAAGTATTTTTGAAGAGATGGCTGTTCATGACCATGACGTTATATATAAGGCCTTACGCCCGGTTCCAGAATTCGACGGGAACCCGAATGTTTTAACTAGATTCATAAAAATTTGTGATCTAATAGTTAACCAATATGTTAGTACAGGGCCAGGTTGTGAATTATCAAATTTATGCTTAATAAACGGAATCTTAAACAAAATTACCGGTTCTGCCTCTCGGTTTATGAACTCAAATGGAATTCCCGAAAATTGGGCCGGTATAAGGTCGGCTTTAATTAATAATTTTTCAGACCAAAGAGATGAAATCTCTTTGTACAATGACTTGTCTATGGCTTCACAGGGGTCCTCAACCCCGCAGGAATATTACGAAAGGTGCCAGCAACTTTTCAGTACAATCATGACTTACGTTTCGCTTCACGAAGTGATCGAAAGTACAATCGAAGCTAAACGTACGCTCTACAAAAAAGTAGCCCTTCAGGCTTATATTCGCGGTTTGAAAGAACCTCTAGGGTCACGAATTCGGTGTATGAGGCCCGAAACGATGGAAAAGGCCCTCGAATACGTGCAAGAGGAACTTAACGCGACATACCTGCAAAATAGGAATAGCATTCAAAGGTTAGATAAAAAGCAATTTAATTTAGGGCCCATGCCTTTGGGGCCCCAATTTTCATTCAATAATACACATGTTCCAAGAAATTCCGAACAATTTGCACCGATGCCTAGACCTAGTACGCATCAACCTGTTCAAGGTCGGCCGCAATTTAATAATTTCAATAGGCAGCCGACGCGAACACAACAGATGTTCCGCGCTTTACCACCGAACTATAATCCGCAAAGTAACGTTTTTAGGCTACAACCAAAATTTAATCAAAATCAAGGTCCGAAACCAATGAGCGGCGTTAGTCATTATGTAACTAAAGAGATTCCATCTTCCCAAATTGCGCATAATTTTAGGAATAGGGAGATGCACATGCATGAATCCCAGATACCTCATGAAAGTTACTACTTTGACGATAATTTTAACAATTATGACAATAACTGTTACTATGACTCTGAACAATACTTTAACGATTATAATGATTATGACTCATCTAACCTTGACTGTAATTATATCGAAGAACAGTATTGCGACTCATCTCAGGTAGTAACAACTGAGTTAGAGCCCTCTAGCGGTGATAATGAAAATTTTACGAAAAAGTGCCTCTTAAAAAAGCCAAGATAGAACTTAACATTCAAACGCAAAGGCAGCTTCCCTTTATACAAATTTCAGATCCACCTTTAAAATTATTAATCGATACTGGTGCTAATCAGTCGTTTATAAGTCCTGAAGCAGTTCAATTATTTTTTGCACATGTAAAATTAGATTACGATCCCTTCGAGGTAACGAACGTTCACGCGACAACTCGCAATGATTATTCAATAACTATACCGTGCTTTTCAGAATTTAGGGATAGCGAAAATATAAAACTTTTTATATATAAATTTCATGAATTCTTTGATGGGCTTATAGG
>CAJQZM010032668.1:0-20571 GCA_907164665.1 Colias nastes | reverse complement strand
ATTTAGAATTGCAGCTGAAATAAAAAATAAGCTAATTTGCCTCAAGATCGACTCTGCAACTTGCGCTGAACGAAGATTCGTAGGTGTGAATATTCAATATATTCACAATGAGAAAATAATAATAAGAAATTTGAGTGTACTGGAGGTGTATCACAGGCAAACTGCGGAGTTCTTGAAGGAAAAATTGATCGACATCCTAAACGAATTTGCTATCCCAACGGAACAAATCTATTCCATCACGACAGATAACGGTTCGAATATGAAGAAAATGACCAAATAAAGGGTGACTTCTGGTCAGATGACTCAATACTTGATGATGACGATGATGATGACAACGAGGAAGACAATGAAATAACTGATTTTTCTGATTTAATTACGGATCCCGAATTAACATTAACAGCTTTACAAAGTGCTCTGTCAGAACGGTCAGAAGACGAAGAGCCACATTTAAAAATTAGAGGCATGCTTTGCGCTGCACACACATTGCAGCTGGTGATAAAAGACGCGATTGAAGGAAATGTAGAGACCCAAGCCATAATTGATTTAGCAAGAAAAATTGTTCGGATCTTACGCACACCTACAAACAGGAATTTACTGCAACTGGCCAACTTGAAAATCCCAGTTATCGACTGTGCAACGAGATGGTCTTCGAAATACATGATGCTTGTTAGATTGCAAGAGCTGAAAAACTTTAGTGCAAGCATTGATGCTGTTACCAGACTGATCTCTCCAACATTTTGGGACGAAATAACCGAATTAGTAAAATGTCTAGAGCCTTTTTATGTCACAACTGTGGAATTGCAACGAGAACAACTGACGATGGGGGATTTTTACATTTCATGGGTGAAATGCAAGACTAAAATTGAACCACTGCATAGCCCCTTTGCACGTGACTTACGCGAAGCGATGAAAAATCGGGGAAAAAAGCTGTTGGAGACGGATACTGTTCTAGAAGGACTGTACATGGACAGCCGCTTAAACGTAGTGTTGTCAGATGAACAATGTGCAAAGGCCAGGGCCCTTTTAAAGCAAACATGGAAAAAAATACAGAAATTGTCCGAAAAATCGCCGGATTTAGCCCCCGAAAATATAGAAGAGCCCGGCCCGAGTACTAGACCTCCATTACCTCTAGACGTACCATATATTAATAAAGACTTGTTACCAATAGAGGACATGCTTGTGAGGACCGAAATGTCACGAGGGCTCTCAACTGGAACGAGACCCTCGATTGATATATGCATAAGAGAATTACGGGGATTACCCAGGGTACCATTAGAGACAAATATTATTCAGCATTGGTGCTCTAAAACTACGGCAAATTCCCAGCTGGCAAGAATCGCTGACATTATCTTAGCTAGTCCAGCTACACAGGTTTCTGTAGAAAGGTTGTTTTCATCGTTAAAGTTTTTGCTAAGTCCATTAAGGACCAACTTGGACTCAAATTTGCTGCAAAGGATGCTTTTTATTAGAGCAAATAAAGATTTATTAGAAAAAACTTATCCACATACATAATTATTATAGACTAGCAAACCAGTTTTGTTAGTAATTTTAAATTCGATTTACAAATGTGAATAATGAACCTTTAAGTTGTTGTTTTTTATTTGATATTCTTGATTATTACATTTTACAATCAAAAGTCATTGGATATTGTAAATCTTGTGAAATAAAAGTTAGTTTCATTTGAATTATTTGCGGTGCTCATGTTTTAAAGAATCAACATATTTAAGTATATTCATATAAGCTACTGATCGCATACATGGCGGTACGAATTGTAGTTCTCCAATCAATAAATTTCCAAAATAGTAATTTCTTTTGTCTAACTCCTTTTCAAAGACACATTCAACACATCCCTTATTTGGCTTTTCCTCACTTTCCGATTCTAATCCACGTTTCGTATCATCTTTTTTTTGCTCTTTATCTTCAGTATTTTCTTGAGTAACACTGCCGAAAGCTTTAGTGCTTAAGTTGGAGAAATCTTTCAATGTTTCACAACGTGATATTTTTGATGAAGTCCTTGACTGGGACCCATTTTCTTCAGCAATTTTCCTTTTCTTTGGGTTATCTAGAAAAGTTAACATATTATATATCTTTTATCTCTTTCCTCGGCACAAGAAACACTTTCTTAGCAATAAATTATTTTAAGACGACAGCGAAGTGATGGCCGCGTGGAGGGGTTTTTGTGGATGAAGTCAAAGTTTTTTTTTTAAGTTTAGGAAAAAAAATATTGAAGTATATTTTCTAGTTAGAAGACTATCTAGAGAACTACATAATTATTATAACTGTAATGACCTTGTTTAATATTGATTATCATTACTTTTGGATCAACCCATGTACATGGGATATTCGTATCTCATACTAAATGTATGGGAGGGTTTCAAGTTAATTTTTTAGATATTTCTCGTTTTATTTTTAAAAATTTATTATGGCCATTTTACTCATTAGGTTAAATACTTTCGATATCAGTTTAAAGTGTTTTGATATCTGTAATAGTTACGGAATAATCGCCTGTGCACACTTAACGATTACACCCTGTATATTTGTGAAGTGCTGTTATACAGGGTGTCCCAAAAAGTGATGAACTGGTATACAATTACACGAATAAAATTTTTGCACGTACCACATTTAGATCTCAATTTTTCGATTGAAGCCTAAATAATAAAATAATAAAATGAAATTTTTAGGGTAGCTACCTGATAGATAGAGCAAGTTCTTAAAAGCCAAATGGAAAACTTTTTTATGTGATTTTATTTTTTATGGGCCCTTGAAATTGTGAACCTACTGGGAAATTTTATCTTTCTTGGCATTTAATTATTTTTTTTATTCCATTCGAAGATCTAACGATATTAAATGTTATACTGAATTGGCCAATCCTTCAGCTAAGCAAACAAAAATAATCTAGCATCTAGCGCAATAATTCACGTCACCATAAATAAAAATCTCATCGTACTCAGCGATAGATGAAAAATTGAAAAAAATGTCATAACTCCGAAAATACGTAAAATCGCATAACATACATGATTCGGATAGCCCTCTAGGTCCTCTATCTCCCAGCTTCCGTCCATCACTACTTTTTAGGACACTGGACATAATACGTAAGTGTCTTGTATAGTGCAATACGAGATCTAATTTTTTTGACGGGCTATATTAAAATTACCAGCTCTATTATGCTATCGTCAAATGCCTAAAGCTTTAATTTCATTGCCATTTGCTTTCCTTTTTCTACCTTACAAAAATAATATGAATTAATAAGATCTGACTAGAAAGGGAATAAAATCATTAGTATTTTGTACGAATAACTTTATAAGCTACTTTTTTTGTTAATACCATTACTATAATCTAAATTTTTGTGATATTTGTTAAATATAGATTATTTTTTCTAAAAAAATGACTCTAATAAAGTATATAAGGGAGGGCGCGTGTATTATTTACCTATAACATGTATATTTCAACCGACAAACTGAGGCGCGCAGCTAATTTCACACAAAACAGTCAAAAATACAGGTGGTACTTACCCATTCAATATTGATTTTCACATTTAAATATTCTGTCGTCCACAACGTTGCACGATCAACAGCAGAATAATATCAATATTTTTTTAAAATCAATAAGATTTTCTTTTTACAAAGGAATTAGTTTTTTCATCATTTTAATAGGTATTTAATCGAATTGGGACTACTACAATGTATTTTAATAAAATTAAGTTAAATTCATTTTGTAAATATATCAATATGTAAATATACTATACGATTGCATGCGAACACTGTTACGCAATACTTTGTAATACAAAACATCTAATATACGTGTTCAAGCAATTAATAAATGAATTTGAATTTGAAATAAATGTAATTAGAATTTGATGATGACGATTGAGGTGAACCATCGCCGCGTATTTCCTTCAATGAGTTGGAGAAATCAATAACGCCATTTTCAGGTGATGATGCTTATGACATCGAAACATTTTTATAAAGGATTTTGAAGATGTTTCCTCTTTAATGCAATGGGGCGAAATAGAAAAACTCATATTTTCGAAGCGGCTTCTCACAGGAACCCCCAACCCAGCAAACACAAAACGCCATTTTAACAAACATATGATAGCACGAGTTCATGTACAAAGCATTATAACCGTATATCGGCTGTATTTCTTTTGTATGACTCTTTTAAGTAAAATTTGCCCCCCCCCCCCCTTTACACAGCGTTGAGCTATATAAAGGCAATTTAATAGCATTATAATTATTATCGTATTACATAATTAATTAAGTCAGATATGAGCACATGTACAAACAAATGGCATTTTTTGTGACTTCAATACAGCTAATTAACTTCAATACAGGCTTTTAAAATTACAATCTGTTATTAAAATTTCAATAATATTATATCTAAATTATTCTAATGTCACAGTTTAAAAATGTCAGCGTTTAAAAAAAATATAATAATAATAAATAATTTGTTTTATTTGCAAGAATGTAGTTACAAAAAAAGGTGTTATTACAATGTTAAGGCGCTAATACATTCTACCCACTATCTGGGTGTGCAAATATTTAAATGGAAATACCTTAAATTACACTACACTAATTCTTCTCCTAACAATAGTTAAACTAATTCTTCCTTGTCACAGATTCCGCTGTTCGCTGTTAGCGTTAGTCGTTTCGGCGGCATGTTGTATATTGTATAGACTATAGTCTTTAAGTCGTAATCGTGTAATCTTATGTTTCTTCTTTAAATCTTAGGGTCAACTCACACCAAAAGAGCGGCGAAGCGCAGCGAAGCGGAGCGCAGTTTCCGTGTCATATGAATTTTTACTTTATTGTCATTACTATAAAACTTATTATCGCCTGAGAAACTCGAGCCGGCATCCGCGAGTCGGCATCCGCGCGACTCGTTCGAGTTTCTCATGCGATAATAAGTATTATAGTAATGAAAATAAAGTTAAAATTCATATGGCACTGAAACTGCGCTCCGCTTCGCTGCGCTTCGCCGCTCTTTTGGTGTGAGTTGACCCTTAGTCTTCTTAGTTCACATTAATTCGTTAAGTCTCAGTCTGATTAAATCACCGGCAAATGAATCTTCCGCTGATTTTCTTTATTTCACCATCCCGGACGAGCCCCCAAATTCTGTGGGGATGGTATAAATTAAAACGCCAAATTAGTCCAATCAGTTTATTACCCATATACCGGTGACAAAAATACAATCCTCCATTACTTTCTCAGTCTTAGTGTGGAAAACGATCTTTCGGAAGTCGCCCCGCTTATGGGAAGTGTTGCAAGTATTTTTAAAAATGTCTTTATATTTGGATAAAGATCTTCATCACAAACTTCAATAGAAGAGAGGACACAAATCGGTACGTTCTTATTTTCTTGGTAATCCCGTTTCCATTTTAATGTCCATAACTGATACTCCCTGTAAGGCTGTACCAAATGAAACGAGTGATTCCGAAACGATGATTTATAGTGTTATATTTTAAATTAATACAATGATTTATGAACTAGGCAATACTGTACCGCACTGTACAAATTCGTTTCTTTACATTTGTGTTCACATCGTAAATCAATATAAAATTTTGCAATCATTAATAAATAAGAATGACAAATCTTGAACATCATTTGAATCAAACATTGTAGACAAATTATAATCACAACTTTAATAAACTAAACACACCGGCACAATTAGCGGAACAGAAAAAAAAGGGAGAAAAAAAGAGGGAATTTAGAACAATGAATGAAATTTTTAAACAATACATTATTTAAAATGAAACAACAATTCAATTAACATGTTTTGACATTTATTTGTAAAATACCATACTTAAAGTTTAATTAAAATAAAAATTAATTTAAACAAAATGAATTTTTCTTCGATTTCGTAATTATAGAGAAACAGCAGAAAATTCAAGATTTTTCAAAGGTTAACAACAATTTCAATTACTGTTCAATATCGAGTGTTTCCTCCTCGTGCTCTGATGAGGGTTTCCATCCGTCTGGGCATGCTGCGGATAATGTTGCATTCTTCAAGTAATGCGTTTCGCAACTCGTTGAGATTATTGGGAGGAAGCATTCTTAACTTTACACTCCTCTTTAGCAAGTCCCAGACGTGTTCTATAGGGTTCATATTGGGGGACCGTGCTGGCCATTCCATCACCGTCATACCAACATGGTTTAGGTATGTCTGTACTGTGCGAGCACTGTGAGCCCGTGCATTATCCTGCATTAAAATGAAGTTGTTACCAATAAAGGGGGCAAATGGCACAACATGTTCTTCTAAAATCTCCCTGATATACCGATCAGCAGTCAGATTCCCGCCATCGACCACTACTAACTCCGTACGAGCTCCTAAACATATTCCTCCCCAGACCATAATTGAACCGCCCGCGCTGCGCCGCCATATGCCACTGTATTTTCAAAATTAGACTGGATATACCGTTCTCCTTTGCGTCTCCATATTCGCTGCCTTCCATCAATTTGATTTAACATAACTCTGCATTATTCATCAGTAAAGAGAACGTGTCCCCAGTCGTCGAAGTACCAATCACGATGTTCACGACCAAAGTGTAGACGGTTTGTGCGATGATGTCTCTCAAGTTTTGGGGCTTTGGCGGGCACATATGAGCCTATACCCACTTCTTCGAATCTTCTACGAACTGTCCGCTCACTTACCCTTACTGCTCGTACCTCTTCCAGTACATTTCGTGCCTGTACCGCCGTTAGTCTCGTGTTCCGTCGGACTTGAAGTTGGATAAAACGGTCATCCCTCCTCGAAGTACACCTTTTCCGGCCTTGTCCTCTCCGTCTCACTAGAGTATACGTCAATCTGTATCGTTTGATGCTACGATGAATCGTTGATAACGATCGACGAAGGCTTCTGGCAATCGATCTGTACGTTTGACCATTTCTCCTCATTTGATCTGCCCTAATGATTTCTGATGGCGCTAAATCAGGCATACTTAGAAGCTCGTAAATTATCAATATGCGAAAAAACTCAAAAGCCTCAAAAAACTGCAATTCAAAGCTTTTCAAATGGAATTCACGAACCTTCTTAAAGCATATACAGACGCTCCGATTCGGTTGGTGCCAACCATATTGGAACCGACATAGCAACCCTTCCAACATTGCTACAGATTGTCCGACGGTTGGCCTTCCAACTGTCAGTTGACTTTGCTATTACTATATTACTTGCTCTGTGTTTGCTATGAAGTAGTGAACGTACGTCTTGCCTCATGCCACCGGTATTATCGAAAAATGCTAAAATAGCGTTATAGGATGTACGCATATTGTCCAACTTATTTTTCAATGTTTTTAAAGTAGCCGCACTGTCAATTTTTTTAAGCTATTGCATAGCTTCTATCGCGGGCCTTGAGCGCGGGGACCGAATCGAGAAATTCCGTAACGAAAAAACCTCACGCTCCCCACTCCGACGGGCGGAGGTGTGGCTTGAAGGCATAGCATGCAATAGCTTTACTGCGGCAGTCCCCGAGTGCCACACGTCGTTTTTTTAAAACTTCTACTCTTCCCCTCGGACCGTCGTTAGATGTACACGTTTGCGCGGTTGTTTTAATTAATTAATTGTTGTTATAAAAGTGATTTAATTCAAGTACGAAAATAGGAGTGCATAACTTTTGAAGAGGTTCGTTGTACGCCTTTGAAGAAAAAATAGCAATCTCCTCAGTAGTGCTGCTGCCCTGGTACTTTTGCAAAAAATTGGCCACTCAAGAGGTACCGTAAATCTCATTTGTCTAAACTTTATCAAATCAAATGAAAGTGCACCCAACAGTCTGCACTGAATAATTACTATTGGAAGCATCAAAGTGGGCGTGTCGAGCTAAAAATAAAACCTCCTATAAAATTCTTAGCGCCTAGTAATTAATATGGATAAACAAGACAAATCTTTGTCGGAAACTAATATTCCCGATCAACTTGTGCGCACTCCACCGACATATTTTATTACACAACGTAATAAACGGGGCAGAGAACTTGACTGCGAGCACGACTTTGACTCTTTTCGAAACGAAATAAAGGCTATGTTGGTGCAGCAACAAACGGAAATTAGTAAGATTCATAATACCCTCGTAGAAATTAAAACTACAAATTCTAACATAGAAAGTTCTATGTCGTTCCTAGCGTCTCAGAATGAAGAGTTAAAGCAAAAAATTGAACAGTTAGAAGTGCAATCTAAAAAAGATAGAAATTATATTACCATTCTAGAAGACAAAATTGAGGACATGCAACGAGAAACACGTAAGACGAACATCGAAATTAAAAATGTACCTAAAAATATGAAAGAAACTAAGGAAGACTTATTGAATATGGTTTTATGCTTATCGAAGAACATAGGTTGTAATATCGATAGGAACGATATCAAAGATATATATAGAATTCAGAGTAAACGAGACATAAATAAAACCCCTGTTGTTGCTGAGCTTTCGTCTACCATTAAAAAAACTGAACTCTTAAGAATGGTGAAACAATTTAATATAAAAAATAAGGAAAAACTATGTGCAAAACACTTAGGATTTAGAACTGAAGAATACTCCCCGGTATACGTCAGTGAGCAATTGACAGCTAAAGCTGCCCGTTTGTACTTTCTCGCGCGGGATCTAAGTAAGTCAAAGGATTATAAGTTCTGTTGGACTGCATTTGGAAGAATATATGTAAGAAAAACTGATAATTCACCTATATTAATTATAAAAAATGAATCCAAAATACAAACTCTCATGCAAGATAAATGACTATATAAGAAGCCTAAATACTATATTTTTTGTTTATTTAACTTGTATTTGTATTGTATAAACTATTGTTATAAGTCAGTATTAACGTTAAACAATTATTATTTTACTATTTTTACTCTTATTACATGTAAAGAGAACAGAACAATTTTCATTAGTACTCAACTTAATCTAATACAAAAACTCAACACATATATTGTTAACATACTATCTCACTATATATTTGTAATGAACTATAATACACTTTCAACCTCAATCTATACATACACTAAAAATGCACGCCTTACACTATTAAAATATACTAATAATTATATAAAACTTAAAAATGTAATGCATACTTTAAATGAATTCAAACATTTTATTATAGAGTATGGATAGTTCACTTAATACTTTGCATGAATTAGATAATATAAATATTGCGGAATCTCAGGAATGTACTACCCACGATTTTATAACTTTGTACAAAATACAAAAATCCGATCTTACCATAGTATGTCAAAATATTCGTAGTATTTATAAAAATTTGGAAGACTTTAAATTGAATCTTGTACAACTACAAATCTTGCCTGACTTTATTATTCTTAGTGAGTGCTGGCTGGACAGCAACAAATCTTTACCCATATTAAATAACTATACCTCATATAATACGAGTCAACACATAAACCACTGTGATGGTGTTACAGCATATATAAAAAATATCCATTCGGTAAATGTAAAAGAAATTAATATCTCACAGGCATCTTGTATACAAATCAGTTTTAAGGAATTTATTTTGATCGGAATCTATCGATCGCCGTCTAATATTAATGCTGAAATTTTTATTAATTCATTGAGTCTTCACTTAGAATCCATAAAAAATTCCAAACAAATTATTTTGACTGGAGACATAAATATTAATTTAATACACAAAGATAATGAAAGTTTTCATGATAAAACTAATCGACTTAGATATTTAAATATGTTGTCAACACATGGTTTACTTCCGGGTCACATAATACCCACGAGAGATAAGAACTGTCTCGATCATTTTATGTTGAAAATTGATCCTAAAAATAAAGCTTCTATTGCGGTGATAAAAACAAGTACTTCGGATCATTATACAATTTTTCTAAAAATAAAAAAATTATCTAATAAAATAAAATGTAAAAACAAATATAGAAGTTTTTTGGATTATGACAATGCATTAAAAAGCCTTCAAAACTCTAACATTAATGATTTATTTTTATGTGTTGATGCTAATATTTTGGCTCAAAAATTAATAAATTTATTACAAAAACATATAATTGACAATACTTTGGTAAAAATTATTCCGAATGTGCAACGTATTTTAAAACCGTGGATGACTCAAGGGGTATTACGATGTATTCGCAATAGAAATTATTTACAAATAAAGCTTCGATCTGACCCACAAAATCATGTATTGCAAATCACATACAGACGTTATAGGAATTATTGCACTAGTCTCATTAAAAAGCTAAAGCGTAGATATGAACAAGAACAAATAGCTAATGCTGCCGGAAACCCTAAGATGCTCTGGAGAACCATCAATAATATTACACAACGGAAGACATTGCATGATAAAAATGTTGAGCTACTATCTATACAGTCAACCCCTCATAAATGTGTTAACCTCGTCAATGATTTCTTTGCCAATGTTGGAAAATCACTTGCTGTAGAGATTCTATCCCGCCCAAGTTATAGTTCTAGTTCGGCCACATATTTAACTTCGAGTTCCCATGGTTCATCTTTTGTTTTGTTGGAGGCTGATGATGATGAGGTTAAATCTGTGTTGATGAGTCTTAAAACAGATAGCGCACCGGGATACGATAATATTACTACTAAATTTTTAAAGCAGGCCGGGGAAATAATTATACCTATAATGACTCATCTCACAAACCTCTGCTTTACAACAGGAGTCTTTCCGGACGCTCTGAAATTGGCCTTAATAACGCCTGTGCACAAGGGTGGGAATAAAGACGATCCCAATAATTACAGACCCATCTCAGTCCTCCCAGTAATGGCGAAAATTCTAGAGAAATTATTAAATAACCGTTTAACTTCTTACTTACATAAATTTAATTTACTATCTCGCTCGCAATTTGGTTTCAGACATGGTTTAAGTACTGAAGACGCTGTAACAGCTCTGACGTCTTTAATCGTTAATCAAGTAGATGTAGGAAACAAATGTCTAACTGTATTTCTAGATATAAAAAAAGCATTTGATAGTGTCTCTATCCCCATCCTTGTGCAGAAGCTAGAGCAAATCGGTATACGAGGTACTTCTTTAAACCTATTTCAGAGTTACCTCACAGATCGTAGACAAAGGGTCAAGATAGCGGAGCATTTTAGTGATGATTCTAAGGTATTTTATGGTGTTCCGCAGGGGAGTGTATTGGGACCAACCCTCTTTTTGCTTTACGTTAATTCATTATGTGATATGTCTTTAACAAATGGATATGTGTTTTCATATGCAGACGATACAGCTGTTGTATTTTGTGGAAGAGATTGGGAAGAAGTACAAAATAGTGCTGAAATTGGTTTGGCTAAAATCGCACAATGGTTAGAAATGCATCTCTTGACTCTTAATATAGCTAAAACCAACTACATCTGCTTTGCTAATTACATTAGAAATCAACCTAATATTAATATAAAAATTCATTCTTGCCCTAACCGTGATAAATTAAACTGTTCATGTCAACAAATCACTAAAGTATCTAGCACAAAATATCTCGGAGTAATCATAGACGAACGTTTGTCGTGGCATCTCCATCTAGAACTCCTCATGACAAGGACTAGAAAGTTTATATGGTTCTTCAAGACCCTAAGACATGTCGCAACTACAGATTTGCTGAAAATTGTATATGTGTCACTTGTTCAATCGGTGCTTACATATTGTATTACCGTATGGGGAGGGGCTACCAAAACAAAATTTCTAGATCTAGAGAGGGCACAAAGATCTTTACTTAAGGTTATCCATTTTAAACCTTATAGATTTCCGACTCAAGAGTTATATTCGGTGTGTGATGTTCTTACAGTTCGAAAGCTTTACATATTAAATATTGTTCTGAAACAACACAAAAGTTTAAAATATGATCCTAAACTTGATAATAGAAGGAGGAAAACATGTGTGGTTCCCAATGTACTTGTTAAAACCGCATATGCTCGAAGACAACAGGCTAAACAATCTTCTTGCCTATACAACTTAATAAATAAAGCCTTAAATATATATCCTAAAACAACGAAGGAGTGTAAATTGCAACTAATTAAATGGTTAAAATATAAAAATTATGAGGAAATAGAAGAATTATTAAAATTAAATAAAATAAATTAAAATAAAGCAACATATTATATAATATACACATTACACACACACTCTCTCACAAACACACACGCACATTCACACACTCACACACACACACACACACACACACACACACACACGTTCTGTTCCCTATAATATATCTAAATAGTTTTTCTTTTTACATATTTCTCTTTATCTAAGAAAATGTTATTCGTGTAACACTTAAGCATAATGTACTGTCGGAAGAGCGAGATGTCCTAACACAAGCATTAAATTGCTTAAAAGGATGTCTCAATGACTGTAAAAATTGTAATCATATTTGTTACAGAATAAATATTTTGATTTTGATTTTTTCTAGCATAATCAAATACGCTTGATTTCTGGCATCTCTATTATGCGTAATCTTTGTTACTTAAGTCCCACAAACAGGGAAAGTCTTTATATAGTTCCAGTAATTTTATTATTATATCACGTTCGGTGACCGTAACTCCCTCGGCGTTCATGTTGACGTCCTACACCGGCGGCGTTGCGAATGCGAATGAGCCAATTACCTATATTACTCTATGGAATGAGCCGATTTGGTCGGAACAAAGCTTCCAAACGTTCCAATTTGGTTGGATCGGATAGGAAGTTGGTTTGGTCGGTATCGCCAGCGCATCCGACCACGTCAAACCAATATTAATAATAATTATGTCGGACCGACCGCTCTCTTCACTTTCCGATTTGGTCGTGGTCGGATGGTTGGCACCAACCAAATCGGAGCGTCTGTATATGCTATTAAAACAGACAAGCGTTCGAAAAAAATGAATCAATTAACCTTCCGTGAACCACGTGGATAAAAGTTACGTCCTGCACTACGTGGGGTTTCCTGGACCCAATAATCTTTCCATGTTTTTATAGCTAGTATTTATTGTAAATTTGTAATGTGTATGTTATTATTATCCCTTGACTATAAGAGGTTAAAAATAAAATAAATTTATCAAATATTATAAACATTTATTATATCTTTAGGCTATGTAACCGAAATAGTACTTTTTACCAACTAAAATAAGACTATGTTCTATGGGTTAGACTTTAAGAAAAAAACTTCTTAATTCTATGCTTTGGAGGCATAACAAAGTAGGAAACAAAAATAAAACAAAAATTACTAAAACTAATTAGTCTTCTTGAGATCCAAGTTGGTTCAAATCACCACAATTCCATAAGTGCGGATAATATTGCATTTTCATTGATGTGATGAGCCATAATGAGCCCTAGAAACAATTTCAGATAATATATAATAATAGAAAAACAAATTAAATAAAAAAATAGTCGTATTTTATCACACCATACTGCTCACCTTTTAGTAGAGGTCCCGATCTACGTGGGGTTTCTGACACCCAGCTACACTTTGACGGCGTCCGTTCACCGCGTCTGCGACGCTACTACTAAACCGCTGTCGCTAAGAGGTCTGGCTACACGAGGTTTCAAGACTTTCGCACAATGTTTGGAAAAGATACAAAGATTTTTTGTATGGCTGGGGTGTATTAAACCCCACATGGTGCACGGAAGGTTAAAATTAAAACAAAAGAATGAAAAAATGACAAGCGCTTAGTATTCCATTTTTAAATTAGATCCCAAATTTAAAAAAAGTTTGTTTAGGCCAGTAACACCCAAAAATGCGTAAATACTCCCTTTTTTTTCTGTTCCGCTAATTGTGCCGGTGTGTGTATTACAATCATTAATTTTATTTATTTTAAAACATTTTTCGCATATTTCAATCACTTTAATGAGGGCTTGTGAGGAATAAGTGAGTCTACCGCGATCTATTAATTTGATCAAAGATGAAAATAAATTTTACTTTTCTCCCAATACAACCCATTGATATATAGAACTGTTAATTTTCTTAATCACCTTTCGCGTAATGAATCCCGCTATGTAAATGATGACTTTCTTTGTGTATTCGTCTAAAGGGGTGTTAATAAAATCGTCTAAAAATCGGTCGATTAGATCCTCTTCAATATCATGGACCTGCATAATATTTTTTTCGAAAGTAGGAGTGGTGTAATTCACAGCATTGACGACATTTGTTGTAGATGACACCGAAATAATAGGTATATCAACGAGCTTTCCCTCCGTATGGAGCTACATTTTTTGTATGCACAACGTTCGGGTTGTCATTATAACCCCCTCTAGCCCTCATTTGACCAAAAACATTTCGAGATGATCTAGGCTGATTTTATAAACAGAAAAATATCTTATCCCTTTCAAAACAAAATCATAATACATATTTATCGCACTTTTTAAAGAAATTATAAAGCCGATAAAACCAGTTTTACGACCAGATTCTACAACTAACTTACCATCTAAAAATTTCAATTTAGATAAATATTCTTCACATCTTTTAAGAAATGTACTACAATTTTGAATATTAGCAGCACAGAGAGCTTTCTTATAGTCAGGCGCATTTGTACATCGACTATTTAAAATATCAACAGCGTCGTTGATAATTATTATAAATTTAACAGTTGCAGAGCATTCAAAACATATCTTAAGTTATTATTATTCTTTTAATTTTATTGCCCTTTTACTGTTGTTGTTATTGGATTTCGTGAAGGAAAACAATATAATCAAATTTTATTTCACCCCCATCAAACTCAAACTCTAACTCAAACATTTATTTTAACAGAATCTTAATATTAACAGAAACCTATTACGTGACATATATTGGCGAAAACAAGGTATGTTAAAAAGCCAGTGCTGTTTCCAGTAGTCAATGTCTCATTGAGTCTATTTAGGCGAATCGTTCCCGTATGGATTAGTAAACCAAGAAATGTCAAAAGTTCATCACGAGTCAACTCCTTCCATTGTTTAATTCTTGACTGATTTGTTATCCCAGGTTGCTGTAATAATCGCCCTGCATTTAAATTTGTTTCACGCATAATTATTATCTATCCATTCATTTAAATGTCTTTTTCTTACATTACCTTTATCTTTCCTTGATTGACGGCGGCGGTTGGCAGTTGACGTGCTAGGACTATTATTTGAAATATCTGACTGTGGACTATTGTTCATTGTTGTATACGTTGAGCAGCTAGAATGGAAAAATTCCAGTAACTGAGAAACTTTTCTGATTATTTCTAGGAGTCATTGCATTGGGGTAAGCACTGCCTAGACATCCAGCCAAATCATATATGGTTAACGGCCGCCCTGGATGACTAACCATCCAATTGACGGATTCCCTTCAACCAGTTCCATCGGGCCGGGCATTCTGAGGTACCTCCGTGCGCGGTCGTCGGTGCACCAACTGGTCGCAACTTTGACGCAGCAGCTCGTTCCACTGTAAGATTTTTGTAATGTTGTAGGGGGGCGGGAGTATGCATCTCGGTCACACCCAAAGCCGGATCCCCTTCAACCAATTCCATCGGTCCCGTCAGGTATTCTGAGGTCCGTTCTGTTCATGGTCGTCGGTGCACCGGCGACTTTGACGCATCAGCTCGTTCCGCTGTCGGTTTTCGTATGTTTTGGTTTGATACGCTACTCAACTCGTTCACCACGTCAGCCGAGGCTTCAGTGTAGCTCGGCGGAGAAGTGCACGCCGAGCTGGCCATCTTTTTGGGTTTTCCCTTAGGATGGCCGTGTTTTGAACGAGGCCCCGCCTCAGCTGCAGGTCGGCAACACAAGCCCGAGGTCGCGTCACTTTGGCCGAAGCAGAGCCCCGCCCCAAATTCGCAGGCTTTGATCCCTTGGATTTGCCTGGGGGCCCAGCGCCTATAGCGTTAGTGGGGTGGATCGGTCCAGTAGCTTTTGGCACCGAAGAGGCCTGGGATCCCACCTCCTCAGTGTCGATTTCCTTGTGCAAGTTTTTTTTAATTTGTTTGATTCAATGAAGAAAAATCAAAATCATTTAGGATTGAATTTGCCGGACTTGCAATGCTTTGTAAAGAATCCTCTTCAATATCAGAATCTAGTACGCTCATATTAGAACCAGAATCGACTTGACTTTTATTCTTGGACCACAACGACGTAAGCGTTGGTGTCGTAGTCGTTGACGGCGGAGGAGAGCGCTGTAGTGGCATCTTGTTCTTACACAGTTAGTGCGTAATAGGTAATTGAAACTAAAAACACGTCTGCACGACAGCACGACCGCGGCGAGAAGGAAGGTTATGGCGGCCAGCTTAGTTTTTGTTGTGTTTTTCTCGTGAAAAAGTTTAATTTTCTATTAGATACTGCATTATTTTCGAAGTTAAAGTGCTATAATGTAGGAATGTGCCTTAAGTAGCTGTCAGAAGCCCCACAGCATATTAAGAACATTGAAATTATATTTCCTGTTGTGGGCCACTCTTTTCTTCCCGCAGATCTTGTTTTTGACAGAATTGAAAAAAGAGTTTCGCAAAAGAGACACAATATTTATTAATATTTATTTGTATGCCAGCACAATAAAGTGTTAATAAATAAATAAATAAATAAATAAATATTAGAGCCAAATAAAATATTAATAGTCTTAACCGAACCTAAATCACTTAGGACGACGACTGCTGCAAGCTTACTGCGAATTGCGACGTTTTCGAGGTGATAGCAATTTTTGTTCTCCATCAACGTCTACTGCTCTTGGTTCAAATACGCGGCAATCGTCGAATGATCATGATATAATAATATAGATAATTGATAATAATATTTATAATTGATAATAATGTAATTGATAATATAGAGTTACTAGTACTTAACTTAACTCTGTGCCAAATTTGTATGCCATCAAGGCTGATCACTATTTACCTGTGTATCACAAATAAATTATTTGAACTTGAACTGAATTTGAATATAATGCTACCACCCACAAATAAACGCATAGGCATAAGTATAAAGCTGGCGCTACACATTGGCTTCAAAGTTTGAGCAAACATTTGTACAAACTTTGAAGTGAAAACTTTGACGCAAACACGATTACAAATATGCCTGCTAGACTTGTTTTCAAATGTTTTACGGCACAGTTATTGCAAAGATGGCTGATAGATCGGAAGACGATTTTGTGGACGCCGTCAATCTGTTTTATTTGAGTGCGTTCAATTTTTGGTTTCATTCTTTACATCAAAATGTTAAATCTCCAAGAAGAAGACGTGAATGGATGTCTACAATGTATCGTAAGAGGACACGGTAAGTTAATCACATCGCAGTTAAACCGATAACCTGAATAAAAGCAAGGGACTTGAAACCAGAGACTATGGGATAATATATAGGGGTCCCTTTAGAGGTTCCCTCTAGATATTGTACTTATATGTAGAGTTTCTATATTTATTTAATTCCCTTGTTATGGTGAATCATCAGCCTCTGCGGTTCTATTCTACAAGGGGAATAAGACTCAAACTTATTCGAAATTAAACTTATTTTGCTATTAAATTGTATGCGGCAGCCTGTATTTCGACTACAAAGTAAACTTTATCGAAGTACCAAACTTATTTGCAGTTAAAATACAGGCTGCCGCACACAATTTGACAGCAAAAGACGGTCTGATTACGAATAAGTTTCACTCGTATTCGCTTACGGAATAGAACCGCTAGATATTAATATATATTATATTTTATACTTATATATTATAAAGATTAATTAACCAATTATTTTTTGGGTTTCAGAGAATTCATGACTAGTATGCTTGAAGATATGATGCCTAGACCAGTAGGCTACTTCGATAATTTTTGCAGAATGTCTTGTGCTGATTTTGAAGAAAAATTGCAAAAAATATCTCCTTTAATTTCAAAGAAAGACACAAAATGGAGAACCGCTGTTCCTTCAAAAATTCGATTAGCGTTGACTTTAAGATTTCTAGCAACAGGTGATAGCTATATGAATCTGCAATACCTATTTAAAATTTCTCATCAACTCATTTCTAATATAGTTTATGAAGTTTGTAATGCCCTTATTCGAGTTCTTCACGATGAAGTGCAGGTTAGTACAAATTAAAATACACAGTTTATTTAACCATTTCTTTATTATTCCTGAATCTAGATATAAAATGTTACAGAGAATAATTATTACAAAATTAATATTTTTTATCATCATTTATTAATTATGTAAATGGTAGTATTCATCATCATCATTAGTATTGATATCACCGCATTGCTCATATGCTGCTTGAATTATATTTTTGTTATGTTTCCGAAATGATATTGATTTTCTTGTTAATAGGCACTTCTGGTTTCTGATGTAGTCTTTTTATAGTAAATGGTGGTAAATCATCAACGTAATCGCATGGACTGCTAGTATTTGTATTTTTTATGTGACTTGGCTGTTGCGACACAGTTTGAGCATCGAATGATCTTCCCGGTGGCTGATGAATTTCAGCCTGTATTTGTATGTCTCTTTCATATTGTATTGGTGTTGACAAAATATCATATTGTTTAATTGATTGGGATTTTAGTACAATATCGTTTGAATCTGTTGGATATTGCCGTGTAGATGGCCCTGATAATATGTACTCCCTTGTTGTTCTAGCTGATGATTGTTCAGACTGAGATGATCTAGGTACGAACATAGATTGTCGGTTAACTGGAATAGGGAGCTGATCATTATATGGTATCGGTGAACTTTTCTCTTTCCTGATTGTCATTATATACTTAAATACTAAATTATCAATCTCATTCATTAATATCAATCGGTGATCTTCATGTAGTGGCTTTAGATTTTCAGCAAGTAGTTGGCCGTATAAATCACATTCGCTGACTGCTTTGGAAGTTCTCAAACTCAAACTCAAACATTTATTTATTCAATTAGACTTCTTCGAGAAGCACTTTTGAAACGTCAATACATATTTTTAACATTTACCACCGATTCGGAAAGCAGTATCTATGGAGAAGAATCGGCAAGAAACTCCATAGTTGCTCTTTTAAATCATTTCAGTATTACAATTTAATTTTACAAAATATGTAAGTAACTGTACGTATATATCATAATATGCCAAAGAACTGTCCTGTGGTTTTTACGCGACAACCCTCCATGGGTTTTTATCTTCCATATATTCCTTAATGCTGTAATAGGCTCTCTGAACTAATACGTTTTTTACATAATTTTTAAATTTAGCACTACTAAACTCTTTAATACTATGAGGAATTCTGTTGTAAAAAAGTATACCTTGGCCCATAAATGAGTTTTTAACTTTAGCTAACCGGTAAAATGGCATTTCAATTTTATTTCGGTTCCTTGTGCCATAACGGTGTCTATCTCCTACTCTTGTGTGTAAGTCTGCGTTTTTGTGTACATATAAAATATTATTAAATATATACTGTGATGGTACTGTGAGGATACCAGTATTCTTAAAGAGATCTCTTAGTGAGTCCCTAGCACGTAAATTATATATAGAGCGTATGGCTCTTTTCTGTAATATAAATATAGTTTCTATATCTGCAGCCCTGCCCCATAGCAGAATTCCATAGGACATAATGCTATGAAAGTAGCTAAAATAAACCAATCTAGCCGTGTCTTCATCGGTGAGATGCCTTATTCTTCGAACTGCATATGCAGCTGAACTAAGCTTAGCAGCGGTGGTGGCAACATGGGCCCCCCATTGTAGCTTCTCATCTAGTGTCAAACCAAGAAAAACAGTAGAATCCACAGGGTATAATACCTCCCCGTTTAAAATAATATCCCTTTTCACCTTTTTTACATTTGGAAGGATAAATTCAACACAATTTGTTTTTTTTGCATTTAATAATAAATTATTAGCAGTGAACCATTTGGATATGCGTAAAAGAGCAGAGTTTACTTCGTCAACATTTGTGTCATGTCTATCCACATTAAATATTAATGAGGTATCATCTGCAAACAGTACTATTTCACACATATCCTGCAAATAATAAGGTAGGTCATTAATATATACTAAGAACAAAAACGGTCCTAAGATAGATCCCTGCGGAACACCTATGTTAATCGGCGCACCGCGAGATTTCTCTCCATTAACAACAACGGTTTGTACCCTGTTCTGAAGATATGAAGCTATGAGGTCCTGAGATAAACCTTTAATACCATAAAAATTTAGTTTCCGTAATAGAGTGGTATGTTCTACACAGTCAAAAGCCTTAGAAAGGTCGCAGAATATCCCCAAAGCATTCTTTGAATTTTCCCATGCTTTATATATATGTGACAAAAGAGCTATTCCAGCATCAGTGGTAGAGCGCCCCTTTGTGAAACCAAACTGTTTGGCGTGCAGTAAACCATTTGATACAAAATGACTACATAATTGGTTTAAAATTAATTTCTCGAAGACTTTGCTCAAAGTTGGTAAAATGGAAATTGGCCTATAGTTATTACAGTCTTCTTGGTCACCACTTTTAAATAAAGGAATAACTTTACTTAACTTTAATAAATCAGGGAATATACCACAGTCACAACATTGATTAAATATAAACGCTAAGTGGTTGGCAATGTTTTCTATAATATTATTTACTAGATTTACAGACATTCCCCAGAGATCACATGTTTTTTTTAAGTTTAATGTTTTAAAAGTTTTAACAATTTCCTCTGCAGTCACATGTCGCAATTCAAATAATACATTACACTCAGCAACATGGTCCCTCAAGTAGGACTC
>CAJQZM010032667.1:0-18681 GCA_907164665.1 Colias nastes | reverse complement strand
AAATTTGTAAAGAAATTCACAAACAACACGCACACACACACACACACTCACACACACACTTACACTCACACTTGTACTCACTCATATTTATTGTTACCTTTTTATTTAACTATAATTATATATATATATAATATAGGGTTTGTAATTGTTAATATCGTATCCTTTATACTTTGCTCACTCACAGTATTATGATTGTTATTGGTGTACCTTTTAATTGGCGTATTGAATTGTTAATGTAATACCTAGTGTAAGTTTAGCTGTAAGGTACCTTTACATAAATAAATAAATAAATAAATAAATTAGTAGATTAGAAACTCGTATTTTTGTACAATTGTCAAATCTTTTCTTCGGTGACGAGAAATACTTGTTTAAAACTAAATCTCGTGAATTGCAATGTGATTTAACTCAAACGTAGACCTTACCAGCTATAAATTAGGTTTTTTTTTCTAAGATCAGTTCCTTTCAAACAAGTCTCTCATATAATACAGTCTATGACGACACTCATTTCAAAAGTTGGTAGACTAATTTTGTTACAATAATTCCGTTAAATCATCTACATAAAATGACACCATAAAAACATCATCCCTATATTAATTAACACTTGCAGCTACTACACAAGCACGGTGGAAGGTAAGCCCTGGCAGTCCGGGGTGCACATAGCGGGCTCCCGGATCGGTTGTCTCAGCTGCGATATAGAGCTGCCAGATAAAGGCCCGTGCACATGGGCCACGGCTACCGCCAGCCAACGCGGCACGTACTTGACCATCACTTGCAGTTCCACTAATGAACCGTCTGCTACTTATATCTATGATCCTTTGGTAAGTACAATGTTTATGAACAGGTTTTTAATTTGAGATAGGCAGATGGAAGAAGACGAACTGTGCTTAGTATGATTGCATTGTCAAATATTAAAATCAAGGGTTTGTTCAGGTTAAATAAGTTCATAGAAACAACATATTTTTCAATTGCCAGATAGAATAAACAATTAAGCGTTATAGCACGGTATCAGGTTAGCGCTCTGACGCGCGCTAAACAGGAAGGTGAATAGTGATTCTATATAATACAAGGCGCAGGCGAGGCCGGCGCGGCGCGGTGACAGCCAGATGCGTAGACATTATAGTTGGCAAAACCATTATAATGCGTTCCAATTGATAAATGTGTGGTTTCTATGCACTTATATGTAAAACGTGAACTAACCCCTTTCCTTCCTATTTTTTTTATATTTAAATTTTTCAGAACAGAAAAATTCTGTACACTTGGGAAACAAACGAAATTGTCCGTGAGCGTCTAAAGACTAAAGTGAAGCCAGTAACTCTTATAACAACGGTGCCACTGCAGAATGGTCACCCCGCGCCTGTAAGACTATTCCTGCCTCCAGGACTCGATCAGAATGGTACCACGAAATATCCCCTGGTATACTACGTGTATTCTGGACCTAATACTAATACGGTTTTCGAAACTTTCACCGTCGGTAAGTGGTTACACTTCGTATTTTCGTGTTTGAAAATGTATACAAAGTTGTTTTGGGTGTGTATAAAAATTGTAGGGAAGGGTAGGATATATTTATATATTGTGTTTATGTTTATATTTTTTCTTTCACAAATCACTAAAATTAGATGTCAGCATTGAATATCTTACTAATATTATAAAGTGAAAGTTGGTGATGATAGATGGATGTGTATGATTGTTGCTTTTTCACGCAACAACCACTGAACGGATTTTTACGATACTTGGCAGTGATGTAGCTAATGTATTAGAATAACATAAAATATATAAAAACATACTTGCTTTGGATCGAGGGTTTGTCCGCGGGTGAAATAGCAGCTCTTCGTTTTTCTTAAGTTTTATTACTCAATGAGTTAATTTTGAACTAGGTTACCACTCGTACTTGACCACGAATCGCAACACAATTTACATGTTGGCCGACGGTCGCGGGGCTGGACTCAACGGACAGGACATTTTGTATTCCCTCAATAATGCTCTCGGAACCGTTGAAATTGAGGACCATTCTGTCATTTTAAAGTAAGTAATTTGCAATTTTAAGTATACGAAGTGCGTACTATGTACAGTACTCCCAAACTGATAATGCGCATAGAAAAATTCGTCACTGTTCGGCAACTGTCATATTCCCCGAGCCTCCGAAGACGATATGTATATAGAGTGGTTAAATGTATTTTTTTCATGCATAGTTTATTAGAATTATGAGTTTTATTGTGATTTTATTGTAAAAGAGAAAAGTAACGAAATTTGTTTCGATAATTCAATGTAAGTTAATAGCGAGGATAAGCCACACGATTGCGAATATACAGGGTGTAATCGTTAAGTGTGCACAGGCGATTATTCCGTAACTATTGAAGATATCAAAAAAATTTAAACTGATATCGAAAGCCCTTTACCTAATGAGTAAAATGACGATAAAAACTTTTTTAAAAATAAAACGGGAAATGTCCAAAAAATTTACATAAATCACTCCCATACATTTAGTATGAGATATGACTATCCTAAACATGTAATATGAAAAATTTTGGCTCTTTTTTGATTTTGTGCTTAAATTACTTCGTAAATTTTAATGAAAATTCATTTAAAAACTATAAATAGAGCTCGATGTGGAATACAATAGTATTCCAATACGAGGACGTCAATTCGAACATTTGCTTTGAACACAAAATGTATGGGAAATTAAATGTATGGGAGTGTTTAATGTTAATGTAACTTTTTTGGATATTTCCCGCTTTATTTTTAAAAAGTTATTATTGTCATTTTACTCATTAGGTAACGTACTTTCGATATCAGTTTAAAGTTTTTTGATATCTGTAATAGTTACGATATAATCGCCTGTGCACACTTAACGATTACACCCTGTATATTTGTTGTATTGATTTACTTGGAAAATTCTATACTTAGTACTATTAAAGACTGACTGACTGAAGCTGGCGTGATGATGGATGTATGGAAGGTTAAAATAAGACAAAGTTTATATTTAAAAAAAATATTTTCAAACACTGGTTTACATTTAAATTGTAGAAATCTAATCATTAAAATCACAGTCCAAAGGATTTACAGAATCAGGGATTATCTCTATTTCTGATATCGTAGAATGATCAGAACTTTCATTATGCTCTTATTAACTTTCACTTTCCCCACTGCTATCTGCTACCTGTGTAAATAATCATTTTATCGGAAAATTTAACTTTGAAACAAAACTAAGAAGGTATGTAACAGCAGCTCTATATAATTCCATACAGAGATAATACGTGCGGTCACCACCAATATGTAAAGACGACTGACGGATTTTTGAATTTTTTGACTGACAGGCTACCGTCACCTACCGCCCGAATTGATTTCGATTGTGTATGACTCTGAATTGACTCCTATTTCTTTCGAAAAAGGTGCAAGATGCAAGTGCATTGTTTAGGGCACTTACGATTCAATGATTCGGGGTGATTCGGGTGTTTCTGGAAATACGATAATTAGCGAAGATCTGCATGCGCATTATTAATTTTGGAGTACTGTACTTTGATTTAAAAAACAAATTGGTACCGAGTGCGTATTGGGTGTACATTAGGTTTGATAAGGTTAGGTGAGGGCTTTAATATAAGTAAGGCAAATATTTTTTTTTTAAGTCAAAATACATCGAGTTAAAAAATAAAACATAGTTTTAGATTTAGCTATAAAAGCTATTTATAAATGGAATTTAAAGCAATTATTTTTATTATAAAGGCAAAGTTATTCAATTCAAATACATTAATGTTAAAAATAGCCAAACATTCGTTCTTGAACGAATCACTCATTTATAAACAATTTAAGACTCAATTAAATACAACTAGTTTTACGTGCGCAAATGGTCAAGGTTTTTTTTAATAACCAATTGTTTGTTAAATATGTATTTTTTTTATTAACAGACAGGTTCTTAATCGCTACCAATTCATAGACCCCGAAAAGGTAGCTATTTGGGGCCACAGTTACGGTGGTTACGCGACCCTTCTAACTCTGCTGCATGATGATGAGCATCTGTTCAAATGTGGGGTCTCTGGGGCTCCTGTCACTTCGTGGTTGTATTACAGTAAGTTTTGTAGGAATAAATGTTCATAACAGTTCACGAAGCAAAATTTAATTTCTGGGTGACTAAAATCTTCTGAAAAAAAAAATATAAAGAATGTTATAACTTATCTGTGTCCGTCATTTTGATAATAGTTGAAATTATATCCTCCAATTTGCATCCTTGTCATATCCCAGTAATGTTGATAGTCATGTTAAGGGCTCGTCAGTCATTAAGATTCTGCTGGAATTATTCACTTATAAGGGATTATTGTCATTAACTCTTGAAGAAAAATATCGTGAGGAATTGGCATGTCCAAGAATTAAAAGTTGGTAGACATAATATTATGACATCTATTCTTAAAAGTAAACTTGTTTATGATTTCCCATGAGTCTAAATTTTCTTTCTGCTCACAGATACAATGTACACAGAACGGTACATGGGTCTACCAACCGTTGACGACAATCTAGCAGGCTACGAGCGCGGTGACGTCACACTCCTAGCGGATAAACTTCGCGGACACGACTTCTATCTGATGCATGGAAATGCGGACGATAACGTACATTATCAAAACGCTGCGAAACTCATGAAGGCGTTGCAAGAGAAGGATATTCCTTTTGAACAAATGGTACGTATTTTGTTTATGTGTGTTTCTTGCCGGTTCTTCTCCATAGATAATGCTTTCCGATTCGGTGGTAAATGTTAAAAATATGTAATGACGATTCGAAAATGCTTCTAAAAGAAGTCTAATTGAATAAATAAATAATTAATGTTTAAGTTAATAAACGTATGCGGGTAACACCCGTAAAGTCTTTAAACGGAAAATATTTATTATAATATGATGAAAATATATTTTTAGAAAAAAAAGTAAAAAGGTATAACGCAAGCATTTACAGTACTCCCAAACTGATAATGCGCATAGAAAAATTCGTCACTGTTCGGCAACTGTCATATTCCCCGAGCCTCCGAAGACGATATGTATATAGAGTGGTTAAATGTATTTTCTTCATGTATAGTTTATTAGAATTATGAGTTTTATTGTGATTTTATGGTAAAAGAGATAAGTAACGAAATTTGTTTCGATAATTCAATGTAAGTTAATAGCGAGGATAAGCCACACGATTGCGAATATATATTTGTTGTATTGATTTACTTGGAAAATTCTATACTTAGAACTATTAAAGTGTCTTACTGAAGCTGGCGTGATGATGGATGTATGGAAGGGTAAAATGAGACAAATTTTATATTTAAAAAAAATATTTTCAAGCACTGGTTTGCATTTAAATTGTAGAAATCTAATCATTAAAATCTCAGTCCAAAGAATTTACAGAATCAGGGATTATCTCTATTTCTGATATCGTAGAATGATCAGAACTTTCATTATGCTCTTATTAACTTTCACTTTCCCCACTGCTATCTGCTACCTGTGTAAATAATCATTTTATCGGAAAATTCAACTTTGAAACAAAAATAAGAAGGGTATGTAACAGCAGCTCTAAATAATTCCATACAGAGATAATACGTGCGGTCACCACCAATATATAAAGACGACTGACGGATTTTTGAATTTTTTGACTGACAGGCTACCGTCACCTAACGCCCGAATTGTTTTCGTTTGTGTATGACTCTGAATTGACTCCTATTTCTTTTGAACAAGGTGCAAGATGCAAGTGCATTGTTTAGGGCACTTACGATTCAATGATTCGGGGTGATTCGGGTGTTTCTGGAAATACGATAATTGGCGAAGATCTGCATGCGCATTATTAATTTTGGAGTACTGTATATTCGTATTTACGAGCTATTGTCAACAGAAATGACTAATGACATAAATAAACTAATTAAATTGCATAAGAATATTCTACAAGGTACAAATAAGCCACTCCCTAAATAAATCAGATTGTGAGTCCATAAGTTTGATGAATTTGTTTTTTACAGTCATATCCAGACGAAGCCCACAGTTTGGTTGGTGTCAACATGCATAGATACAACACAATGAATCGTTACTGGGAGAAATGCATACAAGTCCCCGGTGAAATAGGGGCGTAATTTTAATATTTAAATTTTAAACATTAAATAAATTTTTATACATTAATAAAACAGTTTTGTTATAGTTATGTAGTTTTATTTTTAAACAATTTAAACCTAACGATCTAATAACAAATAAGTGTATTTGACTGCTCTACATAGTTCGTTACAATATCTTATCTATTTGTTGTCTCGAGTTTTTATTCTTAAGACCATAAATAAAAATAGTTGGACCTAGATAGCATACCTACTGACTGTGATGTGACTATTTTTTAATTTATACCAAAATTCACACCAATGGATGAAAATATATCTAGGGCCGAATATTTATAAATAATTCTATAAATATCAATATATATTACGGTCCTCTTGATCACTATAAGAAGTTGACTAGAAACATCAAGGACCACACCATACTATTGTATACCAAATCTAATTGAAATCCTTTTACTCATTCAATCGTGATTGATGTACGCCAAATATTTATCTACTACTTTGTTATCAGAATAAGATATTAATATTTCGAAGTTTAATTAGTAATCTGGGTGAAGTGCTTTGGCTCAATATCCATGACCATAGAAGGAAATGATTTCGCGTAATGCTATCCGTGTGAACAAGTTTTTAATAGAATAATTGCCTTATATTCGACGTCCTTGTAACTAGCAAAGTTACTTTTACTTCCACGTGTTGTGTCTACTGTGGATAATGCGATAAATCTGATCCACGGTACTTCAATTTGATCATTTATTTCGACCATGATTTGATAAGGAAATTGTATTTTAAAAACATGTTTCAATTTGTGTTACTGACGTACCTATATAGTTCATGCAACTATGCAATTGATTTAAGGCGTAAGTAATGTATTTTTATTAAAAAAAGTTTAATTCTCTGAAATCACACAACATTATATTTTATAAATATAAATAAATCGCGTATAATGCGTGCGTGCTTTTATTTGAAAACTGTATTGGCAATGAAAATTTTGTTTCCGGTAAACCTAAACCACTAAACTAAACCATACTATGTAGTTATTATTCTGTGACTAACCCAAAATTCTCATTTCCAAGTAAATAGTATTTAATACATATATCGAAATATTCACCTAAATATATATTATAATTCTAAGACGAAGTAGTCGTGCGTACATTATCAAAACATCAAAGCAAATATATCCACATGACATACCACGGTGTCCCAAATAGCCCATGCCCTATGACCTACAACATTAAATTATTAAGGATATGGATGATCAAGATTGCCTTCTCTTTGTGTCACTATAATATATAATATTATATACATAAACGCAATCGTTGGGAGCAGAGGTTGGCGCTCGAAGTGAAAGTGAGACCGGAGATTATACAATAGTATTACATGAGCGCATGCTTAGTGTGCATAATGATGGCAATAACAAATAATAACTATGGTTTTATTGGAACTGCGAAATACGTACCTACGTTTTACCAATATTCTTAAACTATTAACGAACTTTTATAAATTGTTTTGAAGATGATTCTTTACAAACCTTCCCACGGTTCCTCCTAAAAAATACGAGAATTTGAACGGTATTTTTAATTGCAGTATGGCAAGAAAAAATACTTATAATATTATGTTTTATTAATTTCTTTGCCCTAATAATTCGATACGAATCATCATTATGCCAAACCGCGTCGGTTATGTCAGTAGGTTATAATTATTATTGTTTGTATATTCGCCGCTACATCAGCACAGCCAGGAATTGATTGCAGCATGCCTCTCACCAACAATTTGGCATGCAATATGTAATGCATTGTTAAACGCCTGACAAATATTATGAAGCGTATAATTTTAATACTTTTTAATGATTATTTATTAGGTAATTGGTTATATTATAATGTTATTAATACCAGGAAATTGCACTTGCGTTTGATAAATTATTTACGTACATCTAGAAATACCTAGGGTGTTTATCACATTGTCATTAAGAGATACAATATCTTTTTTTCTCTACTATCATTTAATTAATTGTTGATGTTATATTATGCTTAGCATAAGACGTAGGAGAAGACTTCAATTAATTTCTTTGATATCAAATATACCTTCATCGGTTAGCGCTTCATACTTGCCTCAGCCTCATCGCTAGAATGTAGAGCATTGAGGTTCTATAATCAAAAAGGAATGTTTAAAAAAATGTTAAATTACAGGAACCATAAATATATTATGATTATGATGATGATGTTTTATAGCTAAGTAGGTAGATGATCTATATTTATTTGCATATTCCTTAATTGAATCAATCGTACTAAACGGAATTCTACATACAAGAGAAATATACGAGCAAGGAGTAGTCAAATAAGTTCAAAGCTAAGAAATACATTGGCAAGCCAACTCCAAGTCAAAAGATCTGACCTCGTTGGCACGCTGGAGCTTCTAGTGCATAGTCAAATATGACAAATGGTCTATATGAGAGCAGTTAATGTTTAACATACATAATGTTATAAATTGCGCGATACATGGAATTTTAATGACCTATATTTCCGGTAGGTGCAGTTGATGCAACAAAATATATGTCACGAAAAAGATAATTGACAGTGTAGCTACAGAAAAGAAGATGCATATTTGCCAGTTTACACAGGCTTACATTTTAGCAATCATTCGGGAAGCGATCTCTTTGGCAAAATCATAATATTATTCGACCTTGACTCAACGATGGATTGTTTCGCAAACGATAAGAAAAAATATTGTATAGAAGGTGAAACTTCACTCGGTATGTAAGTACCTAATGCAACAAGCGAGCTGTGCGACATCGTGAGAAGTGACTTACATGCGAATCTTAGTTGCGAACTATAAACTAATATCAAAACGTATATTTTTTGCTTTAATTTTCCCACTTATGATAAACCTAAAGACACAGTGCCGGTGTAAGGGCCACTGACACCCCGGGCGAAAATATTGTGGCGCCCACTTGAGGTGTTCTGAAGGTTTGCACCAGGAGAGGCAAGAGACTCCAATTTCAGACCTTGGCGTCCCCCAGGGCCATCGCCCCCTCTCGCCCCCCCCTAACGCCGGCACTGTAAAGACACATATTGGTATGGAAAATTCTGGGTGGATTTCCACAAATCACTATTTCCTATTTTAACACGCTCATATTATTAGCTTCATCTGTATGTTTGAAAGTAACCAACTCCTTCAGATTTGGTTCTGATAGCAGTAAAGGTAACCTACCGACCTGCTCCGGTGTGAGCTGACCCAAATTGTTCCGAAGCATGCTGGATATAAATATATCCTACCTATAGGTATCTAATCCCATGAAATGAAACTGTAACTTATAATCAATTTCATTAATTATAATAAAAAAATATAAACTCAACTGACTCTATGTGCCTCACCCGACTTTCGTGTTAAATACCTAGTTAGCGCCACACTTACTAGCTCATTCTTTTTTATGGTATTTATTTGAATGGATATTACCCTCATTTATTCTCATTACATTAATTATTAAAATAAATAAAAGGTATTTCTTTTACAAGCAATAATTTATAAAATACAAGGAATAATTTTAGTTTTAAATTGTATATCTTTCGGAAGCTTTTTAAATGTCTAATAGATTAATATTTTTGGAACAGTTATAAACGTGAACCGACGTTTTGTTTATGTTATATAATGAATTTATATAATATTAATGCTTAAATCCTTACGTCATAGGTCGTCGAAATATCAGTAAGTAGGTAAGTGCAGTAAAAACATGTGGTAAAAACCATTGGAGATTCATAATTGCTTTTTAATTTGATCAACTAAGAATTGTAAAAACCACTGATTTCGAATGAATGAATGAAACCACACATTGGGAATGGTATTTTTACTTACATCATTTAAAAAAAACATCAATAAACAAAACCTGTATAAAAATATACAACGATGGAACTTATTACTTATTAGCATTCATTCGAATTATTATTAAATAAATAATTGAACTTAAATTAATGACATAATTACAGCCAAGCTTGCCTTGTGTTGAATACATTGACATAATTGAAAACGTGTCCACCTAATTAAATTATCATAATGTTGTAGATATTTTCATACTATGTTAGGTTCATTGTATTGTAGCGTTCATAGAGTCAAATCGAACTGTATTTTTGAATTATTGTGTGGAAAATGAATGTTTTTAAAAGAAGTAGGTACCCACACCTGTTTCACCGATCGATTTTCTTTGTAGATTCGTAGGTGATCAGCTAGCCTTTTATGTCCTGCCTGACTGAGGCTTAGTTTTGAAAGTTCCAGGGGGTCCTAGATTTGATTTATACAAACCTAGTACCCTGGGCTCCTTGCTCACGCTTTTACCACTGTACCGAAGGCGGTAGCATATTTCTCCTTTTAAGTTACATCATCTTTGATTATTTATTGTATTTTTTAAATAAAATAAATAACACTTATTAACTGCAGTGTGTTGCGGATGTTGTAACAGATTAATAACTTCTAACACGAATTATAATTTTCTAATCAATTATTATCCATCCCTGAGATATACAATATGAGAAATATGTTCCTTCTTAATTTTAATATTTATTGTAGATATTAATTATTGTTTTATAAGTAATGCTTAATGCAGAGATTAATCAGAATAAATAGATACCTAGGTAGGTACCTATATATCTGTGTAAGGATTTAAACAGAAACTTTTACTTTAGGATCTAGATATTTCTTTCCTTTTTGTAATCGATATCTACGTTATAAGTTTTTTGCTTTATGTGTACAAAATACATTTCTTACTGTTTTTAAAATTTATGGTGGGTATCTAGTTACCTAATTATTATTTTTTATAAGCAAGTGCACTTGCATTAACTGACTGCATTTAAGTATTCGCTAATAATCGATCGAGTATATAGATAATTAAAATTACTTTTTCATCCTTATATATTTTTTTTAAAATAAGAAGTTATACTTCGTTGAAAACATTGCGAATAATCATAGACGTAATAGGTATAACGACAAAAAGTCCACACTATACCAGTAAATTGTACTCTTCGTCGACAATGCCGTTATTTTCAAATAGTAAATTATTAGTTGTCAGTTAATTTAATACAAAAGTATTGAAATAAATATTTACATAATAATGTAGGAATCAGAGCGTGGCCGAGTGACACCGAATGTTAACCACCTTCGCTTTTGTTCCTTTAGCGATGTTAACGAGGTTTGAAACCTTGTAGCATGTATTGTTTTGTGGTTGCTTTGAGGAAGTGTTTTCAAAGAAATATGATAATTATTAAAAAAAAATACTGAGTGTATTTAAGAGGAAATTAATTGTTTATACTATAGGTACATTTAAAATGTAGGTATCTACTACGAAAATTGACGACGACAGAGTCGTCGAGACGAGACGAGAGAGCCTTGGTGGCATTCAGTAAATATAAAACCCTTCAGATTTACGATTTTTGTTTAATTAATAAAAGCTTTGTATGATAAAGTAACAGAATCTTCATTTTTTCTAAATCTCGTATCAACAGCTCAGTTATGAAACTTAAACCAGTATGACAGAGATATAATCTATAGACTAATTTCCAGACCATCGACCTCTGTTGAGGTGATTGGCTTCCTCTCCCTATTACCTCACAAAATAATCGAAAAAAAAAAAATCTTAATTTTTTCTTTTTTTTTATAAAAGGATGGACGTGATGGTTTCTGAGAAATGACGATTGATTTTTAACATTTTTTTTATACGTAAACATGACGTAAAACTTCTCAAATAACTGGAGGATATTATGATTGTTTACGTCTTTAAAAATCCGATACATCCAAACGCAAAATAAATCTCGTATCGTGCGCGCGCGCAGCAGAGAGTGCCGAACTACCCAGTAAGTGATCGTGCGCTGTTCTGTTTGGTTGTGTGTGATGTAATGTACTTGTGATGACTACATACTTGAACCACTTAACTTATTAATCTCGCTGTGACTTGTGCGCCCATTCACGTAAAAATGGTGAGTGTCAAACATAAATGAAAAATGCAGCAAAGAGAAGGGAAAATGCTACCTGCAGTGTGTAGCTAGATTGGATTTTCTTTGGTTGAAATAGTGCTTGTTAAATTCATCCTAGATAGTAATGTCAACAGGTGTTTAATTAATTTAATTTATCTTCATGGACTTCATAATTGGATATTTAATGTTCTCAAGACTCAAATATTGTCATGATTTGATGCTTTATGAACCCAATGTAGTGTTTTAAACTCTACATACCTATATGGGGTCTATTAAACTGTAAATTGTAATGCATATTTGTTGAACGCGGGGATTTTGTGTTTATCACGATAATATATTGCGAGATAAGTAAAATGTTACTTTCTGAATAATTTGTCAACAAAGTTACAGAATTGCAGCTTGTTACTAACAAAAGATTCAACAATTTCAACACTGCCATGCTGAGCAGAATCAATTACTAGCATAGCTAATAAAATAGACATTAAAAATAAATTACTCTTGTCTTGTGATAAAAGAATATAAACGTAGGCGCAAAACTTATTACCATAGCTTACAAATGAATTCTATAATATTTAAATGTTTGTTTATGCAGAAAAAAATATGATTGCTTATTGTTTTTTTTATTATGAAGGTCATGGTCATGGAGTCATCTGGTGAATTTGTTTTTTTATCCAATTATAATTATTATAAATGTTTCATCATTCTGCATTTGTCACACTACATATTTCCATATTTTCCTTTACACCATTACATATATTTTTCCTTTGTGTTCATATAATTTTAATAATAATTATTAAATTAATGAATGGGCAAATAATTAAAAATGACCTAATTTTAGATTAAAAATAATTAAATATTACTCTATCTAAGATAATAATTGCAATTCCACGATACAAAAGCAGCCTTATTTGAATAGGTGACTATTCTGTGCTAAGGGCGTTAGCCGTTATGTCGGGGAATTACTGTGGCCATAATATTATCTTCTTATATATAAAATTCTCGTGTCACAATGTTAGTCTGCATACTCCTCCGAAACGGGTGGACCGATTCTCATGAAATTTTCTGTGCATATCGGGTAAGTCTGAGAATCGGCCAACATCTATTTTTCATATGTAGGTACCACGGGCGAAGCCGGGGCGGACCGCTAGTGTACGTATATATCTGTCAACTGTGATAATACCTACCTATGTGTCATACAACTACAACTACCTACTACAAGTCCATGAAAGAGGATAAAATTCGTACTTTATTAAATATGTTTTAATTCGACAATAATAATGAAATTATCAGTAGATAGTCGACATAAATAGATCTGAAGAACTTGACCAACCCGTGTTAACAATTCAAAAAGAGTCTTATTTTAATGGCAGTAATAAATTTGGTTAAAATTTGTGTCAAGTCAGAAAGTAGAGGCGCTAGATAGAATTCACATAAAATTTAGGTTCTTACTCTTGGTACAATTTTTTACATAAATAACATGTGCAACTACCAAGAATTTGACCGAATTCTCAATAAACTTACACACCTTATTACCGTCATCAATCTTTCATACAATAATAAATTTGTTTTCAAAGGCTTTTACGTACTTAAATACGACAATTAAAAGAAACAATAAATAACGAAGATAATAATTGCGTACTCGGTAGGTACGGGCCCATTGTTTCCTAACAAAACATTTTTTGACAGAGATGATGTCGTAATTCATAATCGCATGCTAATTTCGCATGAATATTGCATAGGTACCTACCTACATATATACAATATAAAAAAATTGTTATCTTAAATATTATCCGTTCCTCCGTTCGTCCGTTTTTTTAATCGAGGTTTACTTATAATTTTAAATTTAAGTTTTTTTTTGCTCTTTATTATCAACTAGCTGTTGCCCGCGACTTCGTCCGCGATTACGTCGTTTTTCGTCATTCGTCGTTAAAAAAAATACGTGACACTTTATATTTGAATGTTCTTAATTATTGTCTCTTATAAAATCTACATTAAAATTGAACACTCTGATAAGAAAATCTTAAAATCTGAAGAAAACATGAATGAATGTGATTTAAATTCTGCATTACTTAGTATTTCAAATAATAATATAAATTAAATGTAGATTAATAGTTTGAGCGCACCATTATAGAATATGTACCTAAGTATTAAATTACGTTAGTTTACATAGTAACTTTACTAAAAACACGATGACTTTCTTTCGCGCTTGGTACCACAAACTAAGCATGTTTGTGGTACGTGGCCCGTGTCACTTGACCCCCCGCGAGTTCCCCTCCGCTGCTATGCGAAAATACATTCGTTGCTCTACTGTAGGAAAAATTGTAATACTGTGGCCTGGGCGTTATAACACGTCCAGGGAGATCCTGAGTGCCGATATCACCATCTTGAGGAAAAGCTTCTAATGTCGATTTAAAACTGCATACATACGAATTAACCTGTGCTAAAATTGTGGAATGAGTTCAGTTTTAAATTTGAGAGATATTGATTTCTTGTATTCCACTATTCGTTGTAGTCGAATACAAAATATATTTAAACAAACTTAGGTTGGCCTTCAGGCAAATGGGATCCTATCAAATGGTAAACTTGACCTTGTATCTTAAAAGTAAGCATGAAAGGACCTTCTGATAATTATTGAGCACCAAAGGATCATTTGAAACGCACTACTATAAGAGCGAATATTGTCTAATAACAGTTTAGATTGCACAGTATGTTCCTCTAAAAGTAGTGATTTCAAAGGTTCCGGTGTATCTTCAAACGAAAGCCGTCTCCTTACTCCACTTTAAAGCATTACAAAAAGAACATACTACGTTAATATCGCCTATACAGAAGATGATCTGTAATAAATTGTGAGGTTATAAGCAAACCCACTTTTATATTATTTTGTCGGACCACACCACCGAATTCGTAGATTGTTTACCTCTAAGTCATTAAAACTATGACGAAATCTGTCTGCAGTAAGACGGGCCTCTCGCTATTCGTCCGTTTCCAGAGACCGAATAGTTTCAATTCTTAATCTTTCATTAAACAATTTTATTAATCGTTCTTGTCTCAAATAATTGTAATATTCGCGTCCCTACTCTAGTCATTGCTTATGCTCATGTTCATCTTCAAGAGATCGAATAATATTATGATGCACCCTATCATTTGTCAAACGGTCTTCATATTGAGTAAAGTTTCAGATTCTCGAGATAAAATATGACTGTCGTGATCAGTAGTGAGACGTAATTCCCTCTCAGTCAGGGTTTCGGTCTCATGGGATAGTAAAATATGCCGTTTGCGATCAGCTGTGAGACGTCATACCCTCTCAGTGAAGGTTTCGGTCTCACGGGATAGTAGGGGAGACCGGGTTTGGTTGTCTCACGGGTTGGTTGTCACAGCGGTCTTAACACAAAACTGAACTATCGAATAAGTCTGTTGAACAGCGTGGCAAGAGCGATACAGTGACAACGCTGTCCCCACTTCGCGTCAGACCGCCCCGATCTGCCGTGAGGGCCTCACACGTGATTATTGTTTTCGCACAGATTTTTGATGATATGAGGACCGAATATGATCCTCATAACATCACTTTTTGTGAACGAAACGACAGCGCGGTTTAATTCAATGCCAACACCATCAGCAAAAAGGAAATATTTTTAATTGTGAAAAAATATTATGATTTACACTATTAACACTATTTTAACATAAAATATAAGTCTGTGAGTGTGTAAAAATAAATCCAGCTAATTACACATCAAACTTATGTTTATAATTAGGTATACGACATGAAAATATATTAATTACCAAGCAATATTAATACAGATAAATACTGAACATAAGTATAATACTTAGTTAGTATTAAGTAGTATTAGTTAAAATATACTTTGACTGTTAGTCAAAGTTTATTTTTACTAACAACATGTAAATAATAATTACCAACGAACTAACCTTTTCTATAATACTTAACACAGCACATTTTTCAAATTATCTTGCTCAACTCTGCTCAAAAATTTGAGGGTTTTGTTGGAACTTTAATGTGTCAAAACTATGATATATCTAAACTACGATACAACTTGCATGCGGAAATGCTCATTACAATCTGTGAATTTAAAGAATAACTAACAACATACTATTCAATTTTATTGAGCTGATGAATATCTTTTGCCTGGAAGAGATCACCGCCGCCTAATAAATATACTGTGTTTTCTCATAAAATCGTAACATAATTTCTTTTATCTACTAAATTTTAATAAATAAGTTATTTTTATCTAAAAATAGCTTATATTAGGCAAAATTATACATTAACTTTTTATAATTTCAGGACCGCACCTTAAATGGGGCGCTCGGAAAATATGCCTACGGGTTATTAATAGAGAAATGATACACAACAAAGTTATGTTGGTTCCATTTTATTTATAAAATATAATGAAAATGGGCAAATATAAAACATATTATGTAAAATGATTAAAAATAAATAAATGAAGCAACTACGATTCAAAGAAAACATCTTTTTCAGTGTGAAAATGCTCTAAGCAATCCTGGATGATGAGTATATCATGTACTCTCATCCCAGTACGGTCGGTACCTCGATAGCCATAACGATAAATATTATTAACGATATATTATATTGCATAGCTTCTATCGCGGGCCTTGAGCGTGGGGACCGAATCGAGAAATTCCGTAACGAAAAAACCTCACGCTCCCCACTCCGACTGGCTCGGATGTGTGGCTTGAAGGCATGCTATGCAATAGCTTTACTGCGGCAGTCCCCGAGTGCCACACGTCTTTTTTATAATGAGATAACCGCAAAGTCAAAATAAAAACATTAGTACTTGTACAGTTGTGAGTGCAAAATTTACGTTTCATTTGGCAATAACATTTTTTTCGGTACTAAAACGTAGTAGTTTGATATGTGGTTGGCTGCCCCTCCTCTCCTTCCTGAAAAATATCCTCCAAAATTTCCCGAGATACTTCCAATGATTAAACCATTGGACGTTGGACATTAACTTCAGTCAAAAATTGACGAAGCGGATGATTACTAATTTCCACTTAATCCTCGCTACCACTATCTTTATCATCAAATCATCAATTTTCAAGTGGTGTTGTAAAATTGTCAGCAGAAATCGTCTTCCAAAGGCGATATAATATAATGAGCATTGAATCTGTGAATAAAAAAATCAAAAGTTAACTGTAAATCTATAAAAAAAGCTACTTACAAATAAAATTTTATCAAAAACTACTGTTTCCAATGCACCTCAAAATCTTGTAAAAGTCATATATAAAAGAATTCATCATTTTATTATTTCATTCTAAAAGTGTAATAATATTATAATATACCAACAAAAAACATGAATTGCTATCATTATAAAAAATAAATACCTATAAGTAACAACTTACCTTTTGTGGGAACGCATGATGGTGAAAATTCACAAAACACGAAGATTGCATTTGATAATTTTGGTTTTATGGCATTCAATTGCTTTATAAATATCACTACATAGTACCAATAAAAAAGTCGCTTTCTCTGTCCCTATGTCCCTTTGTATGCTTAAATCTTTAAAACTATGCAACGGATTTTGATGCGGTTTTTTTAATAGATAGACTGATTCAAGAGGAAGGTTTTAGTATATAATTTATTAGGTTTTAGACAAAGCGGACGTAGCCGCGGGCGGTAAGCTAGTAAATTTATAAAACATGAAGATTTTTAAAATTGTAACTAATGAACACAATCAATATTAGATTAACTGTAGATAATGGTGTCTAGTTTTACTTAAAATAATAAACATCTACCCTCTCTTTAAAAAAATGTAGTATATTTATTATTTACACGAAATATACCTTATAGGGAAGGGAAGATATGGGTTAAAGAGTTAAATAAAAAATAACTTGATTATATTTAAATTATTAATTTTCAACAGTGTACATATTCAGTAGTGTTAACATGTAAATTGATTTGATTTTTACGAAATCTCATAGATGGCGCTGTTACAAAATTAACATTATACAACTTACATTCAATAAACTATGTTTCTCTTCCCAAGTTACTTAAATGGCATAATTTTTATAGTGTCAATCTAGATATTGTCAAACAACATTTATATATGCGTCATTTGATTATTAATTTCCAATAGTTAACGTGTGTTTGATTTTTGTAACACTTCATAGATGGCGCTGTTTCAAATTTGTCTTTATACTGCTAATATTCATTTAACTGTTTCTCTGCCAAAATTACATAAATGACGTAGTTTTTATAGTGTAAAGATAGATAATAGCATGGCTTACTCAAAAACAACATGAGTCTTTAGTTTGTACGTTGTCGTAGTATAGAGAATACGTAAGAAAAATAAAGGTTCACAGCTCCTCCCCCGTAGGTGATAGCTTGATAATATGTAGCCTATAGCCTGACCCGACCTGTTAGTAATATTCATGCAAAATTTCAAGTCAATCTATGCAGTACTTTTCGAGATTAGCCCGGTCAAACATACAGACAAACAGACAAACAGACAAACAGACAAACAGACAAAAATTCTAAAAACTATATTTTTGGCTTCTATATCGATTATAGATTATGGATTATGTATTCTTTTAAAAAAATATTCAATGTACAGTTTTGACTTTCCTACGATTTTATTATATGTATAGATTACTAACAACATGTAAATAATAATTACCAACGAACTAACCTTTTCT
>CAJQZM010032665.1:26423-36955 GCA_907164665.1 Colias nastes | reverse complement strand
ATTTATAATAACACGTGTTGTTTGTGAATAATTAGTTTCAGTTCCGGAGCTATTAGCTACGTTATTAAACGTTTGCAATGCACATTCAATAATTACAATTTTGTATGAAATGCTCTTCGGTACTCTGGTAATTGGTTGTTTATTGTGTACTCTGTTTGAATACGGTTCAACTAATTAATTAATGTTATCGCAATTGTGCTATGATAGATTGTATTTTTGTAACGCTGTTTGGAAAAGATGGTGTTTGTTTTCACGCGGCGTTTGTACGGCTGTTAATGGGTTTATATTTTATTGTGTTTTAACGTTGTTTAATTTAAATTTGTATTATCCGTGATAGGTTCTGAAATAATTTACATGACGCACTATTTTAGATGATTATCGCAAAAAGTGTAATACCTGAATGTGTTGGCGCATTTTTTATGAAATTGAATGTTCTACTTTCACTTGTTTCCAATGAATACTTAACTAATTTTATCTTTCTGTTTTCTTACAGGTACGTCTGAATTAACACTGCAACTTATCTTTGTGTCTCTTCTGTCGTCAAGGTAAATACAATTATCGTCAGAAGGTTCCTAATTAATATAAGGTACATTATTGTGCTCTATAAGATTTTTTTTAAATCGACTCTTTATTGACTACGATACAATTTCGTATTTTTACACTTTATACAATTTCGAGGAAGGACGCATGGCTTTGTATAAACAAGAATGAAATGCTAGTATATTTTTTGTGATTTTAAGAATACAAATGTATTCGAAGCCCAGATTTTAAAATAAATAAAAAAGAAGCATGTTAACAGTAGGTACGCACAAAATGTCCATGTCCATATTGTATCACATCATTGCGTTTAAAATATTATAATATATGAGAAATTTACTCATTTACAAATTTAAACAGATTTTGCCCTATCTTCATATTATAATGCTTACATTAAGGGCAAGCTCCCTAAATTTTATGTGAATTTGCATCAATATTCTGAAACATTCACACATACAATCAAAATGGAAATTTAGTATATGATTTATTGGGTCTTTTTCTTTCGATGTACAAGACAGAAACATAATTGTAACATTTTCGCTCGATTCAATTTTTATTCAAAAATGATGCCTTTTTTAAGGATTATTACATTTTTTTTAAGATTTACTTGGACTTTATGTCTAAAATAAATGTTAACAGTAAGAAAATAGAGTTTACTATTGAAGACCAAGATATTTTTTCTCTAGATCAATTATTACTTTAGTTATAAACGAAATAAGAATTGAGACTTACTTTTCGAGCTCGAACGCGATCAAAGAGCGCACGCGATATTCAACTTTATTACGGCTGTATTAGCGTCTAGTACCGTAACCGGTCTCTCAGTGCCAGAAATGAGAAAGGGAGCCTCCTCTTAAAATAGTATTCAAATGAAGTACGTCACGTGTTCATGTTGTATGCTAATGTGGGAACATTATTTAATTACCTATAACGGCATTACAATAAATCTGTCATGATTATTCAACTCGGATAGGTTAATTATTCGCTTAGACAATTAATTGTATAGACTGTAGCTAATATAATTAATGTAATTGTATGCTTAATGATCCGTAACCAAGTTTACATCGTAAGTTTATAGTGCATATAGGTGTTACCTGATTTAGATTACCTATGGAGATGCTGTAGGTACGAAAGAAGTCCCTAAAGGTTTTGTTCGTTCTATCTACTTTTATCGGCTTTTGGAAGGTCTGTTTATCTTATGTTACGACTGATTAAAAAGACATTAGACAAGTATAGCAGTTCACTCTGAAATTGGAATTTTTCATAGAAAAATCGGATAAAATAGGTTTTACATTTAACTAGACCGATTTATCAATATAATGACTTGGTTGAATTAAAATGAATCCATCGATAACGATATTATGTTAAGTTATCTCAATCCATCTTGCATGTGTCATCATTCGAAATATATTATATTCGGGAAATACACGAGAAAAATTCATAGGGAAAACGTTCAAAAAGTTTCTAAATAATTATTTTAAAAGACGATAAATTAAATGTAAGTGTATTTTTATGGTTTTACTTAATCGTTTATTGTATCGACGTCAAATAAAACACACGTAGTTAAGTTTATATTCTAATAAAACTGTAACAAGATATTCAAAAAGATGTTTGTATTGTCCACACAATAATGCTATATTTCCATCCATACTGTCCAGTAAATAAAAGCACAAAGGATGCCGCGCGGTTGTTTGTCACTCTATGTACGAGTATTTCAGTGACAAAATTTGAAGTCCAATACAAGTGGCAGTCGAGATGGAACGAGGAGCGTTTCCGAGCCGGTAAGGGGGTAATCCGAGCGGACGGGGCCCAATCTCGGCCGGCCAATTGTGAGCGAATGAGGGGTCGATGCAATAAGTGCCGCCATCAATGTCGCGTTAACGCCGGCGAAAAGTTCGCCTTTGAACGCGACCCAAGTTCGACGATTGTCTGGAAATGCTCGAAATTGCCTGACTTTCGCCTTTTATTCCCGCCGTGTTGGACGACGGTGGGTAATGAAATTGCATTATGTTTGATTGGTTTAGCGGTTGGCATAGGTGTTGGATTGAAATTGAATTAGATATTGTTATAAATTAATTCCCAACTGGCAACCCGTACCGAGTGGGTTTTTATAAAAATGAGCTGAACAGCGGATTTGACACACTTTTTCTGTTGGGCTCTCGGACAAGTTTTGGTTGTGCTTAGTTGTGTTAATAATTATTTTGAGTCGATTATTATTTTATTGTTGAAAGTAGACATATAAAGTCATTTTGTAAGGAATAAAACCTTTCTAGGTTGAATTTAAAATCTTTAAGATCAGAATTGGGATTGCCACGCGTTTTAGACCGTTTGCCATCTAAATTTAGTGCTTATTAGTTGTTGTTCAGTTCAGTTGTTCAGTGTTGAATGAACATTATCTCAACCGTAGCGAAATAACGTCCGTTGCGTCCTGTGAGCGGGAGTCATTAAGTAACTTGGGGCTATTGATTAGTCATGGTCAGGTTAGGCCGAGTCGGGGAAGCAAAGTTGTTAAGAAAATAACTAGTTGCTATGATGATAACAGGTACTACGGGACAGTTCTCAACATGCTACGTGTTGAAGGAGGAAACAAGGGTTCCCAGTGGTCCGATGTGCTGTGCGCTGGCAATGGCACGTGCGCTGCACATCCACTGCGCCGCCTCAGTTGCTGACAACGGGCTTCCGGGCTGCTTGCAACCAATCTACGGCGCCGGGATGCCTGCGTGAACGAGGATCGACGGTAGCCACTCACCGCTGCTGTCGAAGACTTTGTGTTTGTGGTGCTATTGTTTATAGACCACTAGAGGACATACATGGGTATGGGTCTCTGTTTTGAAAGTTTGTGGTGCTATTGTTTATAGACCACTGGAGAACATACGAAGGTATGGGTCTCTCTGTTTTGAAAGCTTGTGGTGCTATTGTTTATAGACCACTTAGAGAACATACGAGGGTATGGGTCTCTCTGTTTTGAAAGTTTGTGGTGCTATTGTTTATAGACCACTAGAGGACATACATGGGTATGGGTCTCTGTTTTGAAAGTTTGTGGTGCTATTGTTTATAGACCACTAGAGAACGTACAAAAGGTATGGGTCTCTCTGTTTTAAATTTTTGTGGTGCTAATGTGTTTAGGCCACTCAGAGAACATGCAAAATGTATGGGTCTCTGTTTTTTACAGGTTGTCGCTTATGAGAGCACTTGGAGCCACTGTCGTTACGACGGTGTATTACATTTTGAGTTTTATCTATATTCGTGTTAAGTCTGAAGGTATCTAATTCTGTAATAAGTATTTGCTTTTTAATACACCTTGTTTATGGCCGCTTGAGTGCACGCTTGCGTCCATGGCACTGGTAATGGTAAAATAGAGATGAACGTCATTTTTCGTTCCCCTGCATAAGATATACGCTTCAGGCTATAACGCGAAACTAGGTTGATCGCTAACAATTTTCCTTTGTTTCTGAGACAGCGCTAAGACGATGATGATGATGATGACGATGATGGATGGATCTGATGCTAGTGGTAGAAGTCATGCTGCGGTCGAGGACGCCGCACTGTCAGGAACGGCCGTGTTATAAATTAATTCCCAACTGGCAACCCGTACCGAGTGGGTTTTTATAAAAATGAGCTGAACAGCGGATTTGACACACTTTTTCTGTTGGGCTCTCGGACGTAACGGTCGTTTTGGTTGTGCTTAGTTGTGTTAATAAATATTTTGAGTCGATTATTATTTTATTGTTGAAAGTAGACATATAAAGTCATTTTGTAAGGAATAAAACCTTTCTAGGTTGAATTTAAAATCTTTAAGAATATGATAATTGGTTTAAGATATATGTGCACAATAATAGAATAACAGCCAACCTTTCCTTTAGTTGGAATAGACCCTGGAATTGACTTTCAACAATCTGTTAAATATTTGAATTAAAAATTGTTTGTAAATAAGTATACTTCATTCCTACTTGAATATCGGCTGATATAATTATTGTACGGTGATGCAATGCAATTTTAAAACCAGTTTTTAACACGTGATGTTGGGAATGGTGAAAGTGTAGTTTTAATAGCATTTATTATGAAAGCAAAATTCCATAAATATAAGAGTTAGGGCTACTCTATTTATATGTAACTATATATTTCGATACTTTAAATTGTATAATTACTACAGGAAAGTATCCCATTGATAATTCTAATATTGTCTGTACTCTTATCGATTACTACTACTCTGTTCAAAACTTGAGTATAATACATAAAATAATATATTTTTATTTTGACTCCAGTCAATAAATAAAACGTTCATTATTATTATTTCATCCCAGAACTACCTAAACTTTAGTATAAAATATAGAGTCGCGCATTTGTAAAACACATGCTCATGAGACCTTTGTAAATACGTCCCTAACGACCTCTTTATGTTTATAGTACGGGTATGATTAAACCTCTTCCCATAGAAATAACGCATCATCAAAAATCATTCAGTGAGAGCAAAAGCGAACATTAAAATGTATCATTTATTTTCCATTAGCAAATGAGTTCTGTGCTATTAATGAATAATGCTTGAATTAATATTAACCGGTGATCTGCATTAGTTCGAGTGGTGTATTAACTGTTCCATATAATTATGTACAATCATTTATTTATGTACCTATGTAGGTATTTATATTTTATGTATGTACCTTTCACTTTCGCCTTACGAGCTTTGGTCCTTGTGACCGTTTTGTAGTGTTTATTTATTGCCGTGATTGCGTAATTTCGCTTTTATGCACTTGGTAATAAATTGTTTTATTGCATATCTGCTTATGTTTTACGACTACGCGATAGAAGGACAATGGTAATAAACGTTTGTTAACGCACAAGCCTATACTTTGCCAATAGATTGCATATATTTTATGCACTTGTTAGTATTAAGCACTATAATTTAGAATGGTAAAATCTATATTCAGTGTTTTTTAGTTTTTGTTATTCTCGTATTGAAGGCATGAATGTGGTTCATGGTTAAATAATTTTTCGTTGAAGGAACTTCAAATAGGATAGATTTCCCGATTGTAATTCATTGATGGTGAATAAATTACATTATTAGTACCTACTTCTTGCTTATTGAATCATAATTTTTATGAAATTGAAACTTTTCGGTCGACTGATTGCTGCTATTATAAAATAAATAGTCTGTCTCGGTACTCGAGCTCATGGAGCGATAAGAAAATACCGTTTTGATTCAAATTGAATGCTTCTATTTTATAACTTTTTAAATAAATAGTATAGCTATCGATGAATATTTAGTATTGATCTCGGAGAAGCTGTTATAGCTGACGCATCTTAGTGTGTCGATAACAAACATATTGATGTAATATGTGATCCTTTGACCGTAGGGTGAGGATACAACGTTTATTGGCTCATGAATATTCGTCCTCCGGGCTCGCACAATAGTGTCAGGTAGCTTAGGTAGTTGTTAGGACCCGCTTTTGAATCTTGCGCGACGGCTAGACAGGCAGCTGATAAAGTTTTGTAAGGTACGCTTTAGATATAAATGGGAAGCTTGATAATGCGAAACGAGATACGAAGGAACGGAATATTAATGAGACTATTTCATATTATGTTTATGAAAACGCAATTGAAATCTTTTTGACTTCATTTAAAACAATACAAACGAGAGCATTCACGGCTTAATTGCATTGAAATGGATGTTAAAGATTTCTGTATTTCACTATTTTAACAGAATACGTAAAAGGAATTAGAAACCATTTGTTCTAGTGGAGCTTAAACCCTGAAAAAGTTAACATTCCTAGAATTAATATATTTTGTTACAGTCGTTTTATCCTTTTAAATTGGGTATCCTAATTGAAACCGTATCTGCGACAACCCTAGCCTAGAGGCTGCTAATTAATAAGAAACGAATTTTTAATTAAACTTTGCTCGCTTGTTGGAATTCATTTGAACATTTTTAACGTGTATATTACTATAATGTTAGCGAAATTCCTAGGCACTTTGAGTGGGTACTTGTATTTTATTAACATAGAAACTACTATGTAATGGAGGCCTTGGTATAGGCTGTAGATGTAGTTTCATATTTAATGAATTAAACTTAGTGTTCTTATTTTAAGCGATGCTAAGGTTGAAATTAAAATAAGTACGTTGAATGAGTAATATTTTCTTTATACTTAGTTTGGTTTTCAAATTGGCCTTTCCTCGTTTTGCACTTGTTATTCTTTTTATCCAAACTTGTATTTTGTCAATTTCAAATAAGTGTTTTACATACTTCAATTACTTTCATAACAATCTGTAAGTACAGAATAGTATAATTGAATAAGAATTCAGTTTGTAAACCACCCAGGGACCCACCCTTACGCATAAGTCTATCTCTCCAAATAAGGAACAAAGTAAAGAGTTAGACACTAAACACAGACGAAGCCAGGCGTCCAACTAGTAGATTTATATAAACAGTGGTCAGTGAATGTGCGCGGGTGTTGTCAATTCATCAACGTCGCCCCTGAGACGATGGTCGGCCATCTTGCCGCAACAAAGGAACGTTCGCGATTTTTCTTCGAGAAATGCAATTAAATCCGACACATTTCCAGCTAGGTACGTTACGTGTGTGCGGCTTTTCATTAATAAAGCTTCTGCGATATTTTTGATATTGCTAGATTGGCTTCACGTTTAGATGAGAAGTTTCGCTTGCGGTTGGGAGGTATTTTTAACGTACGTGCGGGTAGTTTTCTTGACTGATTTGTTTCAAAATGTTTATGGCTTGTTGTAACTTTGTAAGGGACTTTTATTTTAAATTTTGTAATGTAAAATGTGCTCTATATAATCATCTATACATTGCGATTCCCGATGCAAAGTGTAAAGTCCTCCTTACTTTATTTATAAACTCTTACTAAAATACATATTATGTATTATTATAGTATTAGACTTATTACTAAATTACACACTCAAGTAGGTTTTGAATTTAGGCAAATCATTAGTCACTCACTGTCACTTTTGACGCTTACAGAGAGTGGAGTGTGCGGAGTGTTTATTTATATCTAAAACTTCATACTTAGATGATTATCTAATAGTTTTTACACTAAAGTATAGCCATCGACTGTATTATAAGAGGCTCGTCACTTTCTAGAAAAATATGTTCTCAATTCTGTTGTATTTTTTTAATTCATGAAACAGTTTTGATGTTTTAAAGTCTTTAATATTAGTTCTTTTTTGTGTTTATACACATTCGCCAACATTCACCAACTTTACAAAACAATTACTTACAAATATGTTATCCGATGACCTTGTACATTTATGTAACTTTTGTTACATCGTCTTAAACACGTTGACACCTCTCGTAACACATTTATGTATCCATACATTTTATAGTCTGTTTCAATACGTTGCCCAAACGTTTGGCAAGTGACTGCATTATGCCATTTTTAAATTGCCATAAAACTTGCCTATACTCCAGATTGCGTCATCTCGTCGTATCGGTATCGTTCGCAAATTGTCAAAGTTGTGTGTTTTGCAATCGCTCTGATGGATCTGTATTCGAGACGAGGTAAAAATTCGATTGACTGGCGCGATGCATGTCTCGTGTTCGGCAAAGGCGGCTAGCTCAAAGCGGTATGAAAGAGAGACTTTTGGGCTTCAAATTGGTGTGGGTAAGAAAAATAGACGGTATGCGTTTGCTTTGCAATGGTTTGCCGTTCAATCTATTTGAGGTTGGTTCTTTATAAACGGTATATTATCGGTTTTTTATTTGATTTCTAAGAATTGATGTTTTAGGACAAAATACTACGTTATCGAACTGTGCCACATAATGAATTTCTGAGGGAACAAAACCAAAAAGAAAAAATACAGTCGAATTGAGAACATCCTCCTTTTTTGATTCAATGCATTTCAAACAAACAAAACTCAAACTCAAACATTTATTTATTCAATTAGACTTCTTCCAGAAGCACTTTTGAATCGTCATTACATTCTTTAAATTTACCACCGATTCGGAAAGCAGTATCTATGGAGAAGAACCGGCAAGAAACTCCATAGTTGCTCTTTTAAAGTCATGTCCATATACAATATAATTTTACATTACATGTTACTTACATCTAACTACATAATATTATATATTATCATAATATGCCAAAGAACTGTCCTGTTATTCTTATGCGACAACCCTCCATGGATTTTCATCTTCCATATATTCCTTAATGCTGTAGTAGGCTCTCTGAACTAATACATTTTTTAAATAAGTTTTAAATTTAACACTACTAAACTCTTTAATACTATGAGGAATTCTATTGTAAAAACGTATACCTTGGCCCATAAATGAATTTTAACTTTAGCTAACCTATAAAATGGCATTTCAATTTTATTTCTATTCCTTGTGCCATAACAGTGTCTATCTCCTACTTTTGTGTGTAAGTCCGCGTTTTTGTGTACATGTAAAACATTATTAAATATATACTGTGATGGTACAGTGAGGATACCAATATTCTTAAAGAGATCTCTTAGTGAGTCCCGAGCACGTAAATTATATATAGAGCGTATGGCTCTTTTCTGTAATATAAATATAGTTTCTATATCTGCAGCCCTGCCCCATAGCAGAATTCCATAGGACATAATGCTATGAAAGTAGCTAAAATAAACCAATCTAGCCGTATCTTCATCGGTGAGATGCCTTATTCTTCGAACTGCATATGCAGCTGAGCTGAGCTTAGCAGCGGTGGTGGCAACATGGGTCCCCCATTGTAGCTTCTCATCTAGTGTCAAACCAAGAAAAACAGTAGACTCGACAGGGTATAATACTTCCCCGTTTAAAATGATATCCCTTTTGACCTTTTTTACATTTGGAAGGATAAACTCTACACAATTTGTTTTTTTTGCATTCAATAATAAATTATTAGCATTAAACCAATTAGATATGCGTAAAAGAGCAGAGTTTACTTCGTCAACATTTGTGTCATATCTATCCACATTAAATATTATTGAGGTATCATCTGCAAACAATACTATTTCACACATATCCTGCAAATAATAAGGTAGGTCATTAATATACACTAAGAACAAAAACGTCTTTCTTTCGTCGTTTCGTTTTATTCTTGTTCAAGTTAATAATATTGCTTAAGTTAATCTAGTTTACTCCTCTTCTAAGTAAATAAAATATCGTTAGATGTTATTCACAATCTGTAACAGATACTCATATCTTTATTTAAAGATAAACTGCAGCGAAAACATAACTTGTTGCCCGATTGCATCGCTGCAATGTGAAGTGTCGCAAAACGTATTGCAAGTGTATAATTTGTTTGGCACATTAGACCATTAGCACGGTCGCTTCAGTTGGACGTAGATTTTTTTAACGTAAAAAAATATGGATTCTTTTGAAGGTTTTTTTAAATATTTTGTTTGAGTACGTTGCTTTGAATGATTTCCACGCTTGCGCGAGTTCAATAATCATGAAAGCATCCTTAGACTACTGTAAGTGTTACAAGTACATATTACAATTTATTAATAAAGTGTGAACTCAATGAAAGGATCACATCAGATATAAAAACTATGAAAATTTTTATTTTTCTTATTTCCTGCAATAGCCGCAATCTGCAAATTATTGAAATGCAAAATTGATCAGCATTACGCAATTAATGAGAGGAAAACAAACGCTAATACATAGCCGATGTCAGATAAACGTTCGCACAAATGTGGGTTTCGATTTTGCAATAAATAAACTAATTAGTATGGATTACGTGTCGAGGCTTAAACTGTGTATCGATTTGTTTGGCCGCAAATTAAGTTATGTATTCATTTTTCAGGGTGAGCGATCTGACACCCGCGTCCCGTGTTGTGGTGCTTTTACATTGGACTGTTTTAAGAGTCTTATGTTTAGCAATTGTATATTTTAGGTTATGAGTGTTGTATGGAAATACTTCTTTATGATAATATATTATTTGGAATGTTTTAATGTTTATTAGCTAAGTTTTAAACTTGTAAATGGCGCAAGCGATAGTCCTCTCGTGTTTAAACGAAAAATTTTATATTACAAATATTAT
>CAJQZM010032665.1:0-21378 GCA_907164665.1 Colias nastes | reverse complement strand
GTAACGTATCAAACTAATAGCCATCCCATATCGCACTAACAACGTCACCTGAATTTAATCAATGGCTATAGATAGCTGTTCATATCATTAGCATCAGTGCACCGTCCAGGGAGTTATCGTGATTAGTCGATGGAGCCGCTAATGCAGCAGTCGTGTCGCGTCTCGCAGTATTGTATCGAATTATTCGATTGGTCATTGCTTAATGCTAATGTTTGCTTGATTATATGGGATTTATGTATTTTCTTCATTGAGATATATTAAAAGTTGTGTAGACTTACAATTCTGTTGTAAATAGATGTAAGTACACCAAATTAAAGATAGTTTGAGGCACTGATTATCTGTTCAAAACCTGACATTGTCAGAATCCGTCCTTATTGGGATCGGCAGTTGCAACTAAAGAAAAAGAAGAATAGGTTAGAGAATTGTGTCAGTAGCCACTGTGCCTATGTTTTACTTTGATTCATTTATTATTAAAAACGTAACATACATTTCGAATTCGTAGTTATGTACGTTTACGATAAACTACTTCTCTTAAATAAAATACGCTAAGCCACTCCGCCTATTAGATCAGCGGGTATGTTTTTATTCCATCAAAAGACGCTCACCTTGCCCACACCTTTTTTCATTCATTATACGAGTAATGTAGCAAGTATTGCAGATTGGCGGTCGTCCTTGCTCCACTCGCCTGTGAGAATGCGATCGGACAGGATATAAACGATCATGTAGATTGTGTTATGTAAGTGAGGTGAGGTTGCTAAGTGGCTGGTGGTCTGTGTTCCTAGTCTTCAGTATAACAGATAACTAAATAGTTACTACGTATTATTAAAAACTAGAGCACCTGCGGATTCGTCCGCGCGTTCGAAGGAAATTCCAATGGGAATGGAGATGTTTTACCGCGAGTATCCTATGCCACTGTCCAGCCTCATAACAATATCCAGACATAAAAATCATACCATAATATAGCTCCGTTGCGATGTTTAAGAAATACAAACAAACTAGGACTTTGTGTGGCGGTAATGGTTACGAAGAAGAGGTAAATTTAAGCACAACGTAAATTTCGTGTGAGACACGAGAAGATATGATGTATAGATAGAAAGAAAAATTTCCATCACGCGCTTGCCGTCTTCCGTGTACTGTAAACTTATTATAAATTATCGGATATACTGGTTGAGATTTTGATAGGTTTTGGCGCAGGATATACGTATATTTCTGTCAAATATTTTGATAATTCTAGCAACGTGATGACATAAGTGTTGTAAAACCTTTTACTTTTGTCACAGAATACATAATAGTAGCTAAACGCTACTTTTGTGTAATGTCTGTACTGCAAGAGTGCATTATACACAGTAATTTTAAATATATGTTACATTGACGTACTGCATACGTGCCTAAGTTACATAATATCTATAAATTAGAAAAATTAAGACGCGCACGAACCGTAAAATATTTGTTTAATAAGCGTTGTTGTAATAATAATTACTGTGACGCAATAAAATTTCGCCAAGTCCAAACAAATTGGATTACAGCTGAAATCGTGAACTTGTTAGCAATTTTATTCTTTATCTTAACGGGACATGGACTTTAATTGCTTATAAATTCAGAAAATGGTGCCGTTAATGTTGTACTAAAATTATTTATGCACCGCTTAATGTTCTAATACAAAATAGGATAAATGAGAGACAAGAATACAAAATTGCTTTTCGAAATTAGATTTTTTTGTCGGAGGTCACACTTTATTTAATTAGATGTCAGCGTAGATAGAACTAAGTGTAAGTAAAAAGGTATGGAGTTTTTCTTGGGAATTTCTTTGTTGTGGTTGAACCTTTGTGAAAAAGGATTATGCGGCGGCGGTGTTTGAGGAAATGGATGACGTGATGTGAATGAAACTCGTACATTTCGTAAACGAGACAAGTTTTTGACGCCAAACATTCAATTAAATATGTAGCCCTGGTAACTGTGAATGACTTAAATGAAAATTAAAAGGTTGTTACAAATAATAATTATGAAAGGTTATTTTGTAATTGCATAAATACACACATTAATTTGAAGGTGCAATATATAAAACCTTATTTTGATATTTGTTTTTGATGTTTTATCGAGATTCATAAACCAGAGTTGTTTGAGTTTGGCCTCTGTTACATGACCATTAAAAGTCCAGAGTTGTTTACTTAAAAATGTATACGCAATTTGCTTATAAGACCAATTTGTTCGTTTTTAAAGCAACTCCATTAACATTATCATATCTCAATATATTTGAAACGTCTAAAGCATCACATTTCCCTCCAAGAAACCGGGAGCGTATACGCTAAATCTTATTTATTTTGTTCCTAAATTGAATCGTAATTTCGCTTTCAAGTTTATTTTCATATGCGCGGGATAATTCAGATTCAGCGGGGTCTCAAGGCGTGATTGAACAACAAACAAACAAACAAGTTTGAACGTTATTAGCATAGTGGGGATTTGAAAGTGAAGGGATGAGTGATTTACATCCGCAATTTATTTCAACTCGCGAAATGTTTTCTTTGGTTAAGTTTCAATTCTGTTTCAAGGGGCTCGTCGTGTGTTTTCGTGTCTAATTGGTGTTTTCCGCACGGATTGATAAGGCTGTAAAGTGTTATATGAAGGATATTGTATTGTTTATATGATTAAAACTGACGAGCAATTTTTGCAAGGAATAGGTTATTTATGCTTGTGCTTGCAATGTATGTATTAAAGGAGATGAATGCCAAATGCGTATTAAAGCTATAGTTTTTTAAAATTAGTTTAAATACCAATCTCATAAAAAATTATACAACCGAAGGAATTATTTACAAACATAAGTCAAAAAGTTTGTATAATAATAGATGAATTGAGTGAAATCACTTAATTCATCTATTATTCAAGACAAATGTCTTCTATTAAACGCATTCATTAGAGAGGCTTAATTATTAAAAAAGAGACTAGTAATATTTTCCAATATACCTTGTTAATAAATATATGGCTAAAAAAATTCGGATGTGTCTATGGAGTCCCCCGATGTTGTGTTCTTTCTTCGCATTTACTTAATATAAATAATGGGGATTCATGATTTATTGCTTCGTCCTTTGCATTACAATAAAAAAAAACTTGTTTCGTAATAATTATGCTGTATCATAGTAATTCTATTTTAAAAATATACGTATAGAAATCAAAAATAATTTTATATCAATCTACCCGTCTGTAAATAATGATCAATATTCTTTCTTTTAATTACAGTACAGCAATATACGTTCAAAGCGCAACTCCCACAGGATACGGAAATATAGATAGATAGATAGATAGAAAACACTTTATTGCACACAAAAACAAAATTTACAGAAACGATATTAGGTTATAATAAATGTACAAATATCTTTCGTAGGTAGGCAATACATAAATAAACATATTTGAATACATTATCAATCTCGAGCGCAAAATAAAAGCCGTGCGGGAGCAGCGATTTGTAATAACGAGCATATTTGTGCCAACGAATGTTCGGAAATATTTCAACTTTACTCTTTTATAAAGATATTTCTCAACGGGAATGCATCGCAGCGACGCATCTGAAATTTTCGGAGCGTTTGAGGGTGAGCCGTCGTACGGTTCAGCGGATTTGAAAAATAATACCTATCTCTAAATCGGGTTATCTATTGTTTTCCTGTACGTAAGGGAATGGACGGGATGAATGGATGTAGCCGTGTGTACGTGGGCTTGGACGTTTGAAATGTGGCGCCGATTTCTGTTGTCACTTTGTTGTGCTGGCAGCTCTTGGCTATAGAGGAAATTTGTGTTATTTGGAATAATCTACTCCTGTTTGTGTATGTTTTGATTATCTATTATATATTTTATAATACGACCTCCTACCAACCTACTACCTGACATCACTGTTTCTAGTTATAGATATACCTAATGATTCGTAAATGTTATGATTGGACGTTATTTCTTTATGAATAATAGTGATTTGTTAATTTATTTATCCTTAACAATGTTAGAAGATACTAATTGAATGTCTTATACAAAAAGCTCCAAACCCTTTTATACATCTGCGTTTGAATGTTTAACGATTTTTCATGTCTAACAACACTAGCTAACGTTGCAGTTGGTCCGAATCCATCTCCCTCCCGAAAATCTCTTAATTGACATTATGCAAACAAAACTCGCGAAGAGCCACTTACAAATGCACAAAAGACAAAGAGGGGACTGTGTAACTGTATAAATGCCGGACGTTTCATAAATGAACTGAATTAACAATCCACCTGCGACAACAATGGAATAACAGCCCGACTGGCGGATAAATCATCTTGTCGTGGAATTTATTTTAGCGGCGCTATGTATTTGCAAATGCTGCGCGATTAGTTTGGTGTCGTGGTGCGGCGAAGTCTTCGGAGTTACGTGTGATTGTGGAGTTAGAGACAGCTGATGGTTGGCACGTTTTAGCGTGTATGCTAGTGGAGTTGACTTGATGTTTGATGTGTGACAGTATGTTAGGTTCGTAGATGAACTCTTGGTACGTGACGGTGTAGAATGAGGAATGGTGGTCGATTTCGACCTTTAAGTCGAGAGAAAGAAAAGATAGGAGAACAAATATGAATAAAAACATCTTTGAATCCTACCATTAAGGCCTTTATGCATTATCAATGAAGAAAAAAAGTTAGGAAATCGGGATAATAATCAGGATGCAGCTGAATCAATGTACCTTTAACATATTACTACAGTACTCGTATTCGTCAAGAAAACCTAGAACAAAAATATGACTGAAAAACGGGACACTTCAAATCTTTATTAAATTATACCTGTCAGAATGTCTATCTAATTAAATATTAAAACAATATTTCTAAACATGTAAAAATGAATAATGATAAAGTAATTTGTGTAAACGCCTATCCCTGAGCCAATTTGCAAAAGCTCGGAAGTTCGATGCCTATCGAACTTTTGTTTGATATGGGGGCTCTCGTATTAAGTGTTCTGGATTTTATAGAAAAATTTATTCAAACTTTTTTTTGTTTCACTACAGCGGTGTGTAAATATGAATGTTTGTATGAAGTTGGAACATTTGATTCATTTACATTCATTTTAGTTAAAAATAACAATTAAGTATTGATGCAATCCAAATGAATCAAGAGAGGATGTTTAGGCTTAATATTTTGATAGAAATTGTATACTTAACAGCTGTTATAGGTACCTAGTAACAGTCATAGTTAGTCACTAACTAATTGTTTTCTATTGTCTCTGTTTTCTCTTCAATCAAGGAAAAAAAGACTAAACAAGTTTTGATAAAGTTCCCATGCACTGTGTTGTTTCCCACGCAGGTCAGGGCTAGTCGCCATTAATAATTGAGGTAACAACAGTTATCGCATAAAGTAGTTTCAAATTGTGACGTATTAGTTATTTCCTAGTTCTCGTACTAAGGAATTAATTACTGCGGTCTCATTCGGTGTTCAGAAAATTATGTGTTTGTTGTTTAACCGGGTACAATTAGTTGAATGGATTTGCAGTCACAAAGTTAGTCTAACTTTGTGAAGTTTGCGACGCGTTCCGTGGTGGAATTCGTTCATAATTATTATTTCTGAAATGATACAAAGTATACATAGATGAACAATTATCATGGTCAAATATAAAAGATATAAAAATGTACGTAAAATAATACTGTCTTACCACAAAAAACTTTAGACAGGGTTTATCTTTAAGCGCGGGTTCTCTTTAATCTGGTTATGTCGTATTTCACATTGATAGACAACTATTAAAGTGATATTTCCCTGGTTTAAAGTTAGACTTACGAGTGTTTAAATTGTTTTGAGGTAAGACCAATAATGTTTAAGTGTTTGATAGAGAATATTTACGGATTTTGTACGTACCGTACATGCACTTTAGTACCTACATAATTATCTTAAACTTGTCATTACCAAAACCTCTGATATCATCACTATACTTTACCACCTATACTAGAAGCAACATTATCACCATAAACTGTCCGCATCGTTCATTTTACCGCACATACTAGAAGCACTTACAATCTGCCTTACATCCAGAGCCTATCCAAATAAAAGTATTACACCATACATTTACTCTCTAAACAGCGCGCTATTACGCTAATTTTGTGTCGCGTCAGTTTGACGTAAACGCCGGATAAAGCTTGCGGCTCGTCGCCGTAATGCGGCCGGCTTGATGGATACCCGGTATATCCTACCACTAACACTAATTGCTGTTATATCTTACTCACTTACCAACTGCTAATTCACGTTTTAGTTTTGAGGCCGCGTGGTAGACGTAGTGGATTTGCATCGGTTATTAATTATATGCTATTATATGTTTGAAAGCGTTATTGTAAAGCACTTTTTTTTATTGATAACAAAGTACCCATGGTTTGGAATGAAGCTTCTGCCAAGCATATTGGTATTCCTATTATTTTCCAGGAAGTAGGAAAAATAATATGACGTACATGTAGAAATAAATAATATTATTTCAACTGTAAAAGTCCTATTCACTACTTTCAAAAGTCGTTATTCATGCTGATGGAAATAAGCGATATAAAATTAGTCCGAAGTTTCTCGCTCGAAAGATTTGCTTAAAAGGATTACAGTCCAAATATTAAACAACATCTTCGAAACAAACAGTGTCAGGAATAAATGGGCCGTCATAGTTCCGCCGGTCAAGTTTCGTCTAGCGCAAAGATTCGACCGGACAAATTCAATTTGTAACTCGCGAACTTATTGTGAATTATTTTATTTATACGGAGCCGGAGGGGTAATAACTTCATGCATATTTTAAATGAGGGAGAGAGAGAGACTTTCTTTTGGTCAAATGAGCCGGAATGAAATAATGGCCGGGAAAAAGGATTCTCGAAAAAGTTATGAAAGGGATATCCGAAAGTTTGCGCCTTTCATTTCGTTTCAAGTCCCTCCTGGTATTATGTTATTATTTATGTAACGTTTCCCTCCGCCGCGCCGCCGCCGGTCCGCAGGCCGAGGTGCTGTTTTTAATTAATGCTACCCGCTACCCGTACCTTCGTAGTGTTACAACAATTATTTTACCAAGCTCATTAAGAAGTTTTGTGTCGAGAAGAAAAATATTGTACGCGTGAGTTTATTCGCTTTGTTTTTGTTGTTCGTTACTTTGTTGCTTTTAATTTTTCGCTGCTCGCGACCGGGGAATGCTTTTGTTAAATCTATTTACGGTATTACTTCATTTACATTGGCGCGTTTAAAACAATTTGTTGATCTGTTTCTCTTCCCGTTTGTGTATAAACGATTTTCGGAACTCCATTATTTGTTGCTACGTTAACAGCGTTCGAATATGGTGTTGTCAAAGTGAAATCATTCGGTGCTCAATCATAAACACGGTGTATGTTAGACTCATCAAAAAAGGTTTTATTTCACATAAAGCTCGCTAAGTTAGATAGGATGGTGTATGAAATACGCTGGTTGGTCGTTAGCGGTGGCTCGTTCATCATGTTTAATCGCCGATACGTTTTTGTTCGGATGCCGTTTGGCGTCGCGTCACGGGGACACGTGTGAACGAAGCTTAGGATTTACTGGATTATACACTGGCTTTTTGTGTGTCACTGTTAGCCAGTTAGGTAACGGTAGCTATAACTGGTGGTAGTGGATATACTGATAAATTGTCGAGCTTCTTAGATGGGTTGCTTGTAAAGCTAGTGGTGTTTTTATCTCTAGATCATTTGAAACTAATAAATAAGTAATCGTAGGTGTATGCTTCTTTCGCTAGAGATAGTTAGGAATAATTATAAGCAGGACATTCCATCGACCATTTGGTCGAAGCTGCGGGTAGCCGCTAGTTAAAAATAGACCTTTTTAAAATATAGAAGTAAATTTAAAATTTTTCACCAATTTCATGGCTCTTTCTGTTTATTGTATTCGCTGAAAGTTATTATAAAAGGTAATGCTCGGGTATTTCAATTTTACAATAACGGGCTTATCATATATTTTACATTTTCAACAGATTTACCGATATCCAATGTGCAAACTATTCGAGATAATCCATCCACGATTTGTTTGCGCGGTCTGCTATCAAAACTTACCCACGTGGGCCGCGGGTCACAGGGCTTATGTCGTGTTCTGATGACACGTGAGCTTTAACATACGTTTTCATTTATACCTGTAATCTATTAATGCGATTTATTGTAAAGCATTTGTGGTTGTAACACAATGTATTGCGAATAGCGATGATTTCGACGAGCTTTTGTGTAGGTGATTTAAAAGTTTTGATTGATTTTTTTTACGAAGCTTTTTGTATCATAATATAGGTAGTAGGTAAATACCTATTTTAACGCTTTTTGTACAGATTTTCATAGACATTTTTCAATACGTTTATATATTCCATGAGGGATAACGTTTGTCATTAAATGCATCCATGATATTTCGCCCTTTTAATTGTTACTTTCATGTACTGGCTTATATCCCCTCCGGGTAGGATTGGTCAGTGTCTTGCTGGATCTTTTCGTATCGAATTTCTGAGAAGCCAGAGGTTTGTAAGGGGCTCAGATTAAGCCATAGCCTTGATCACTAGGGAGACAAGACTTAAACATGTCTAAAATGTATCAACTGCATGTGGTCCGGCCCGACTTTGCACGGGCAGGATTAGATAATGAAGGCAATGAAAGGAAATTTCCCGAGGATATGCTTTTAAAAGATTTAAGTTAAAATTTTAATGCATAAAGAGTTATAACTATACAGGAAAAATGTCGGGAAAATGTCTGTATAATGGCTAAAATTGCTTTAGATTGCGTTGTTTATAAATACCTACTACCTAACAATGATAAATTCGTACTTCCTATTATACTATGAATAGAATACAATATATTTAGATGTGAACATTTATATCACTACTTCGCAAAACAAAACAAGCCATATAAATAATCCGAATCTTTCGTAATAAAATGCCGTCAACCAGTACATTATTCCAGCCCCTTTTGAACGTGTCTTATTAATCAGGGCACGATCGACCTAACTCGATAATTAGGGGATGTAATTCGTTCGCTCATTACGTCTATGTGTGTTTCGCTTGTTATATGTGTCACGTAGAGCACTCGAGGCTTTGATCGGTATGAGCCTAGACCGGGTCTAAAAGTAAAAGCTCTATGGTACAGATTTATTTGGGTGAGATATATAAGAAGTATATTGTCAATGGTACGGATTTGCTTTGAGATGTATTCTTTGTAAAGATTGTGACGCTGGATATGTAATTGTTATGATATAGAATAGTTCCGTTGTTATATGTGTATATGTCACGTAGAGCACCCGTAGTTTTAGCTTTGATAGTTCTGAGCCTAGACGGTGAGGTCTAAATGTAAAAGCTCTATGGTACGGATTTGTTTTGGAATATATTTCGAATGGGGATTGTGACGCTTTATGTAATTGATATGAAATGATAGGATATCGTTATTATTGGGACGTTTTTGTTTGTGTCTTGTAAGTCAGTCTCATAAAATATATCTGCAGCAATGTAATGCGCAATTAGGAATAAACGGATAAGCGAAATAAAGTTTTACAATACAGAAAAAATGTATTCCTTACACTAATAGCACATATTAGTTAATAGTTACTATAGTTATGTAACGTGTTTTAATATAAAATATACCAATTACTTAACAGTAGGTACCCAGTATATAAGCAAAAAAGCACTCTCAACTAAAATAATGAAACACACGTGTAAATCGAGTAATTGATAGTGTAGGCATTAATTCAATTAGGATAATCGCGACGCACACACGGTCAGCAGCTGCGATATATCAAACGCAAAACAAAGCGCTGTTATTCGACGTGTTATTTAATACAAGGATTTCATTCCCCTATTCATCAATCACTCAATATAAGAGTGATATATCGTTCAGCTGTCCGTCCGCTCGTCTGTCTTGATACTAAATCTAACTAAAAATTTTCGCTATATTTCGTTTTGGATTCAGGCTGTGGAAACGTTTTGAGCTGTAGTGGGATAGTTGGGTGGGAATGATTAAATAGAGGTTTTGTAATAATGTATTGATGTAAGTACATAAATGTTATGCAAAATGGATGAATTAAGTTTTAAGGTTTACATTAAGATACAACGCGGGTTGCGCGGTACAGTCGAATCCCGCCTCGCTATCGCATTTTTTTCTTTTCTTTAACAAAATGTCAAATTGCTTTTATGAATTACATACTCACTTTACAAAATTAACTATGAAACTATTAAAATACTAGTTATGAAACATTGTCGGATATATTATGATATGGATTATCAAGATACAGTCTTATCAATAAGTAACAATACAAATTAAATGCTTTAAAATACTTTAAAAATATTAACATCAATTAAATTATATCCATCAATATCATACGCTAAACGAACCCAGAATAAAAAATTACAAATAATAAAATCTAGATTTATCCACAACACTATTTGTTAAATTAAACGAAACCATTTAAAACGAATGAATGAATTTAATAAATAATAAACTTACAAAAGATTACCTGTCATCAAATTAATTATTCAGCAGTGTTATGAAATGATTCGTTTCCCGAAATAAATGAAATGAACTGCACAAATGAATTCCAGAAATAGCCTCTGCCGGACGATAAATTGTTTATAAAGGACCAATCAAATTGATGAGTTACACGCAAACAGGATGAAGGAATATCACTGAAGCGCTAATACGTTGTTATTAGTGGTAAACTTTCGGAAAGATCGCGCGAATAGACTGCGACTGCGAGCCGTGAATAATTGCCTCGATTAGTATGGCTCTGGTAATTTAAATTCGCTGAAAGAATGATTCGTTTGCAGGTTGGTTAAAACAGTTTGCACTTGGGAACTATATTTTCAATTTTAACAATTCTTCTTGAATTTATAGGTAGAAATCAAAAAAGTATTGTTTTATTTAAATGAATGCATTATCCCTTATCACATCCATTTGACTTCGTAATTATCTTGGGAAATATTTCAACTTAACATCCAAAAAATAAATCTACTAATAAAATAGGTAGGTGGATACCTTTGTACTAGCATATTATATTTTACACTGATTTAACGCCAATTTAACGTGCAGAAAATCTAAAGTTAAAGTTTTTGCTTTATTTCTATACAATTTAATTTAAAAATTGGTTCCATGTAAGTTTCTATATGCCAATACTTACTCGTGCGTCAAAAACAGAACGATTACATGTTAGGACGGCAATTGGCAACAAATATTTAATATTGCGACTCAATCGTCACGTTTTCAATTAGTGTTGCTAGTCACATATTGTATAGTGTTAAGATCGAAATGCTTTTCATCTAACCCTTGATAGGTTAGAGATTTTTATAGATTGCTTTTGTAAGAATCGTATGGATGAGGCAAATATTACCTGCCTATATGATTGTGTACCTTGATTATTTGTCTCTGTATCCAATTTCGGTATTAATTTTCTATCGTTTGTATAGTATGATTAGACTGTTATTATCGTATTGGAAGTATAGATTAATTTGTTCTGGATAATTTCTTTATGAAGTGGTTCAAGTGATCGTAATATGTTCTAGTTATTAAGCCTTTCAGTTATAAAAGCAACTGTTATTAATTATTTTAAGTCATGTTAAAGTCAATATGTGAAGTCATTAAACAAATAGCTAAGAAACGAAAAATATTGTTTCAAAATGAGGAAAAATTATGTATTTTAGAATTGTTCAGCTTAATTTTCAATAAAATTTGTACCGATTATAGAAGTTCATTGGAAAAATTTCTGTTACAATACAACAAAGAAAATAAAGCAAACAATATATATATAAAGCAATACAAATACAATTACAATAATGTTTACAAGAGCCTTTAAATGTAAACCTATCATGACCTGCCTTGCGAAAACAGATTTCCCAAGACGGCTTCGAGTTGAGGCCAAAGATTTAAGGCTAAAAATAATACTTTCAATGTTTGTTTATTCTCACGCGTAATGGATGAACGGATTTGGATGAATTTTTAAATATGGATAGATGGAAGATTAAATAATAATATGTGGTACTTTATGAAACGTATACGCTATTAAAATCGGGTATAAAAAGTTGTCGGAATAATGTAGAAAATCAATTTCATATCATATCACATTAACGATTTTAAATACATATTTAATAAGGCCAGCGTTTGCTAGCTAATTGGTTACAGCACATAAATATTGTACAAATTTGCTTCGCTTAATTGCATTTTTGTTATATTTTATTTCTGTAAGCAATTTTAAGCGTTCAGTGTTATTATAAACATTTAGGTTTATTTTGAAGTTAAACTTCTTTAGGCGCGGTTAGAGTAAAATTTCAAGGTCGTGTCATGGCAATACCGCCACGTCATGGAGTAAGGCGATGATTTTGGTATCTTTGTATCTTGCCAAAGAAGTTTCATTTCTGACACGTGTGCTCGGCACACTTTTTTATAAACTTCGGTTTCCATTATCCTTTTTCTTCATAAATAGTAACAAAAATATTACCGAAGAATTAGAGAAGGATTCTGAATAAAAGGTTTACAAGTTATAGTTATAGTAGATAATCAATCAATCAATTTCTCAGATTTGTTATTTTTAAATTGCAAAAAAGAACATCAGAATCTAATAACCGTATTATATAGATTATAGATAATATTTTAATCATATTATTAACGGCACATGTCCCACATTAAAAGAGGTTGGTCGTATAAAGGAAACTAGGTCAGCTAATGATTAGCCTTTTAAAATTAATAAACGCATACCTATCTCCAATGTATTAGAAAATTTGCTCTTTTATTTTCAACCGATTTCAAAAAAGGAGGTGGTTCTCGATTTATCTGCACTTCAGAACGTTCGACTGGGCGAACTGATTTTGATGATTCTTTTTTTTTTAGTTTAAAGCTTTCAAATAAAAGTCCCCATATTAGGTCCCATATTAATTTGATGATCTGACAATCGGTTTAGTATTTTGTAAATAATTATTTGTTCTACGTAACCCTAAATAGAACTTGCAATAATAAATCCTTATTTATTCAAACGTGACGTCGTATTTCTTATCAAACTGATTCTGGAAACTATTTCCAATTTGCGCGTGTAATCTTCGTGCAACGTTCTTGTGTTGTTTAGCGACACCGCTCTGGGAGAATTAATTTGTTTTCACGGTTTTCTGAAATTTTTGTTTAATGTCTCTTTTAGGTCTATTTATACGATTTAGGTATATTTCTTTAGAAAAAAAAAATATTTCTGTATATTTTTGTTTGAGATATAGAATATATGTTAAAGTTTTAATCACACCTGTTATTTTCCTGGAATATTTTAATAAAAATAAACTAAATGTAATCCATTTTAGTATATTATTGTTCACTTGACTGAAACCTGTAGTTGCATTTGCTTTAACTGTTCGCAATATAATGGTATGGCTAATAAGAACGCTAACTAACACAGAACAATACTTAAATTTTAATTACACTCTAAATAAGGTTTAGCGTTTTCCTATTCGTTGAAATATTAGCACGTCTTAAAATCTAGATATTTGTATTCCTTTGTTAATACAGTAATGTTTATCTCCAGTGATTGTTTCAGAATCAAACAAGCTTGTTTTGCTATGGAGTTTGTAAAGCTCTGCATAAGTTATATTTTTCGTGTAGAGGCGGTTGCTTGAGCTTATGAATAATTTAATATGTAAATTGTTTATTACATGGTAAATATTGTATCCTTTGTAAAGTAATTTTGATATTATACTTAACGTTCATAATGTTTTACGAAGTAATCTTATAATTTATGCTGAATGTTACGAAGATGATGGATTTTTAATGTAAGATTTGTCAGGTTTGAGAAATGTGAAATAATTTTCTTTATTAACTTTGAATTCAAAAGCGTATATTTTTATTCAATTTTTGAAGAAATAGCAAACAACGTGACTTATTTATATTTAGAAATACAATTCATTGTCTTTCTCTAAGAAAAGCGTAAATTAATATATATTGGAAGGAAACTAGAACAATAGTACACAAATATATAATTTATACATCTATTGCAATTAATGTAATTTTCCCTTGTAACAAGGGTGTACAACTGAGTGACATGCCTCGTTCGTCCGGGTGTAGGAGGTTAATCTGTTTTCCTTTTTTATTAGAAATACATGAGGAAGTAACGAAAGATCAAATAAGTAGTTAATAGATATATTATGTAGTTACGTAGTTGATAGAGATTGGATTGATAGCAAAAGGTTTTCAAAGAAAAGGAATAATAATATGAAATAAAGGAATAATAATATATAATAAGGAATAATAATAATAAATTCTTTGATTTTGGAGGCTTTAATGTAATTTTAAGTTGTTTTTCGCAATAGCCTTTTCGTTATCGAATTACGAATTATTCTTTATTTATCTGAACATAAAAAGACTTACCTTAATCTAATGTTTGTAGTGTTTAGGTATGCATGAATGTACATTAAACTTACTATGAGAGTTACTTTCGCTACCGTAGTTACAAGGTACCTGTTTTTTATACATTGTGTATTGTTGTAATTGTTTCTTTTGAAGAATTGAAACTGAGTAAAGTTGAATCAAGTATTTGTTATTCATATACGTTATGAATATCTCGAGAAGATACAAAATAATGAATATTTCTGATACAATCGGTTACTGCATTGCAGTAATATACTTACACCTCAGTAAATTAATTTTATTGTTTCGCCGCAGTACCTTTGTGTTTCTGTAATGAATTATTATGTTGTTACTTTTTATTAATATCTATAAAGATTGAACGTTACTTTATAATGATAGTTAATTGCGTGAAATTTTAATTAATTTTGATATTATTTTCATTTGTTTTCCCGATTATAAAGAACGAAATCGTACCATATGACTTAATATAGTGTCTGGGGGTCTTCACCTCGGATTAGAGTTATAGTGAATGAATTAATATGATCGATGTGGGATATTGTTTTTTAAACTATAAATTGCAATGTTTACCCAATTTTTTTTTGTGCACTCCATTGTTTCATTGTTTAAACAAATTATTGTGAAAAATTCATGTTTGACCATAGAGGGTGTCCCAAGAAGTAGTGATATACTGAAGCTGGGAGGTAGAGGACATAGAGGGCTATCCGAATCACCCCCATGTATGTTATGCAATTTTTCGTATTTTCGGAGTTATGACGTTTTTTTCAAATTTTCACCTATCGCCGAGTACGTAGAGATTTTGATTTGTGGTGACGTGAATTATGGCGGTAAATGCATGATTTTTTTTGTGTGCTAAGCTGAAAGATAGGCCAATTCAGTATGGTATATAAATTTAAATATCGTTGGATCTTTGAATGGAATAAAAATAAGAATTTAATGCCAAGAAAGATAAAATTACCCAGTATGTTCACAACTTCAAGGGCCCGTAAAAATAAAATCGCATAAAAAAATATCCGTTTGGCTTTTTAAAAACTTACTCTATCTATGAGGTAGCTACCCTGAATATTTCATTTTATTATTCATAAGGCTTCATTCGAAAAATTGAAATCTAAAAGTGGTAAGTGCAAAATTTTAATGCAAACAAAATAAAACCAATTACAAGGTGTTTAATTACAATAAATTTTCAAAATGGCCCCCCCTGTTGCTCACTGCAAGTGCGACATCACCGGAAAAAGTTGTCTTTTAAACGTCTGAATGCCCTTTTATTATTTTAATGGTTTCTTCTGCTACACTCAATTTCCGGGTTAATTCGTCCAAATTTCTCCCAGCGGCATTCTCTCGAGTAGATGAGGTCTTTGTAGTATCTCCATACAAAAAAATGCCGGCTTAGTCAGATTTCATACATCAACACTTCAACTTTGAATGAATCCATCACGAATTTATTATCGAGATATCCAGAAAAGGATTTCTGGTATAACCGACTTAAGAGACACTTGCAGCAAAATATCATTCGGATTGTTATAATTTGCTGAAAAATTCAATTCACCTCAGTAATGTTGAAAAGAAAATAAATCTAAGAATGGTAGATGCAGCAATGGAGCAAATATACAAGTACCTACATAGAAGAGAATGATGATTGCCAATTTACCATGCAAGAGTTGAAAAACGTCATCACTACAGAGCATATCCTGGTAGAAAAAACTATTAAAAAACGACTAATAGAACGCTTTCACGATGATATTATCATTTCAACTAAATATTTTATGTAGACAACAATGTAATTGTAATGTATATAAACAGATTTTGTACTAATAATTTTTTTTCTTTTCATTAGTCGTAATTAATTACCTTATTTTTTAAATGTACTCAATGGAGTACCTACGTTTAATTTATAATTAAACTGGCCGAGAAATTCCATTGTACATAGCAGTTGTGGCTCCGCTCTCCCCTCCACGTTTTTCTATCTGTTCGAGATCCCTACTGCTATTTTTATACACAGGTATCTTTGAAAAATATTCCTATATGTCTACTCAAGTAAGATTTAATATATAAATAAAAAAAAATACTGTTTAAAGTGAAAATATATGGTCAAACATTAATTTTTCATAATATTTTTTTTAAACAACGAAACTAATGGAGTGCACAAAAAAAATTTGGGTAAACATTGCAATTTATAGTTTTCAAAATGCTTTCTTTTTAAAAAAGTGATTACACTATCTAACCACGATTTTCTTTGCAGGTAAGCATCGTTACTGAGCCGTATTGTCTGCAGGCCTCCTCATTATTTGTGAGTCTTTATCTGTGTGACTATATATTTGTAAGTCTTTACTCTTTATACAAACATCAAAGATGTTATTCAAATCCGCTTAAGAAAGACGAATAGATATAGTTCGTAACTATCTGTTTCACTTGTTATCGAGGTTTGTTCTCTTTGTATTAGAGTCGTGGAAAGTTTTATATATTTTATTTTTGTTATAGTTATATGGTTATTATAATTGGATAGTGTTGTAGGTTTATGTTTGCGCGAGTTTAAGTTGTTGGTAATATATGCCTTTCTATGATTCTAACTATGATGTAATATGGTTACAACTATAGTTGAATTGCAATTATCCAAATTATATTTAATTTGAAATTATGAGTTATGAATGTTCATTATGATAAAATTATTTTTGACACAATGTTTGCTAAATAATTTTACATTTATTAAAATGTAAAATTTTATAATACCTACTCGAAAGAGTAAAAATCCACATTTTCAAATCAAATATGTAACAGAAGGGCCGTAGAATTTGTACATAATCGCAAAATAAGTTCCCTTTGTTGATGTACGAATGTGGAAGTAGAAATTAAACTTTTGTTTGTAAAGGACCTAAATAAGAGGACTATAATATTTGAACAATACGGGTAGTCCTCAAATATTTGTACAAACATTTAAATTAACCTAATTCTCGTTATGAATGAAGAGTGGACGGAGGTAGAGGGCACAATGCACGTGTTTTAACCAGTTTTGTAATGTTAGAATAGTATATTTCGTGTTTATAATGTAGATCTTTTATTAAATGTATAATATCTCAATATTTTGAATGGCGTTAAAGACTCTGGAACTACATTTTTTTATAATTAAACGAAGTTTTTGCTATACTTTTTTTTATTCTGTACATATTCCAAATGAAACTCTGCGGTCTGCGTCGAAATTTAACGAAATATGGTCTTGGAAATATTGTGCAATTGAATATTGAGAAAATTTCCGCACGACTCATCCTGTACAAACTGATAGCCGTTTAAAAATAAAGGTCTATTTTTAAGAGCATTATTAACCTCATTAAAATTTATCGCGACGATTACGTGCGCCGCGTTAATCGTAAAATCGATTAACTTTGGCTATTAATTGCCTCCACTATAAATGCGTCCCACGAACAAACATTGTTCAATTTTAATGATTATTATTTTATGTTTCCATGAGGCCAGTTTCACAGCTAGTCCGTGACGCGACTCAACTGTGTATGATCATTTTACTGGGCAAACTTACTCCACGATCTGACTACTTCTCTATGACTATAATGTTTTAAGGACCGTTTTGACCGTTTTTTGTAATATAGATGTAGTTAAGGCAAGTAGACAAGGTTTCCTTTTCGTTTTATGTTTCATTTCGAATAATAATAGGCACAGAGAAACAATTCATTTATACCAACATTACAATGTAAATAGCTATAAGGTAAACGTGTATTTTCCATTTTATTTTTATTATCACCCCAATACGCTAGCTGTTGTCTGTATAAAGTATATTCCTTTGATTCATTTTTATCATTAAATTACGTCATTTGTTTCAATATTGAAAATAGGAATCTATAAATAGAATTTCTTTGCGAGATCTTCTGGTAATGGAATAGAACTGAATCTTTAAATGTCACCTGAAATAGTATCCTCTTTAGTTTCTAGACAGGGACAGATCTAATAAGTCTAGATGTTCATTTACTAAGACGTAATCAGTTTAGAGAAGCTTCTATAAAATTTATTGAAATAATTATTATCTTTCCCTTCATTACTGTATTAAGGTAAATACTGCAAATTGTATTTATAAGTATTTGTTTCTTTGTATGTAATATTTATAATACTATTTATTAATTGTTATTGGTGATAGAACATTTTTTGTGCTAAAAATACATTTATTTCATAGTTTATATTTGGAGGGCACTTTTGTAAGTCCTCCGACTATTCTAAGTCCTTACTAGGTATCGTTTACACTCTACGTAATTCAGAGTGCCTTCTATTGATTAATATGTCAGTTAGTACAGCCTTGTATAGACTTGATTTAAGATAAAAGAGGTTATTGCCCTCGAGATCTTTTGTAAGCGTCTCAGCCTCCGAGGCTCAGGTTATCTTAGTGAGAGCTAATGATGAATTCTGTGATCTTAAGTGGTAGGAATACTAATGTAGGTTTCTTATAAAAGTGTTTACTATTTCTTTTATGAACATATTTGGTTTATTTATAAATAAAAATGTTGAGCTACAAATTTGAAATTGATAGCAAACAACTTTTATGTATACGTAACGTTTTATTTTACTATAGCAGCGTATGGGTGCTGTGAATATTTTTTCCATACCAATATCGTAAAAACGCGGCATATTCAATGAACACTGTGAAATTTGAATGTTTTTATTATATCAGAGTAGTGGTTTGGGCAGGGTCGACTTTTTATCAGCGATCACGATTTAACTCGGTAGGCTGTGATGAGATTAAACGGGAACTCGCAATCCGGATAAAGGGCGTCACGGTAATGCGCGGCTAAACTTGACTGATTATGGACACCTAGAGGCAAATTTTTCCACTGTCACGATGTCCTTTGTAGAGGATATTACTTGCAGGGGATTTTCTTACAGCAATCGAAGTTTCTTGATTAAACGCCACCCCTGTTCCTAGATTAATTTTGCCTGTACCTTCGGGGCTTTGACAAAATGCTGCAGTATTTAATTTATAGATAGCACCCGGGGGGTATCGGGTATTTATATTCAATAGGAATTTTGTTATTATGGCGCTATAGTCTGTTATGTGTTAGGAGTGGTGGATATAAAGGATTATCATAGAATATATTGTTTAAGCAAAACACGCTTTCGGTCGGTTATATATTTATGCTATAAATACGTAACGATATCCTATTTCCCTCGTCAATTATTATTAATGTGTTATAGTCTGAAAATATGTGTAAATGTTAGTCTTTGATAAGTATAATATTTTTAGAATTCAATATGATTGATGATTCGCAAAAGTTGGTGACCTTTTCTGTCTTAACTGATGGCGTGGGTTCAATGCTCGTTACTAGAAAATGTGTTTGTTATTTTTTTCCAAAACAATTATATTTGTAAAATTTTATTTTATTTTAGCCCACGTTAATGTTCACAGTAAATAACAATCTTTTTATAACATATCATATGTGGGATTGTTAATTTTCTTGTTAACTCTATAGTTCCTTAACCGCTCCGTTCGTACAGTAGTTTTCACGTGAGCATAGAACCGAGGACGGGTTTGATTCTCGGTTGCGACTATAAAACTCGGAACAGGACTTCACTTTTATAATTGTTCAGTGCAACGAGTATCCACTTTAAATGTATATTTGCATTATTATGCACGCATTAGTTATTATCGCGTATCTCCACGCTACAATAATATGTCAGTAGCTCACGCAGGCTTACGAGACAAGCCAGTCAAATAGCTGGTTGCTAATCACTGTCAGCGGAATGTGACACTGACGATCTAATCATGGGTTAAGTTTAAATTAGATGTATTTCGACGTCAGCCACGTCTAATTTACATGATGTTAATGATATGTGTGCATGAATATTCAACGATGTCATATGCTACGAAATAATACTGTCGGGGCAAAGCCATAAATCACGACTTATCGGTTTGTGAACGATGCTCTGTTTACTGTTTAGGAATTAATATTTTACTGAAATGTTTTGGCCTTTATAAGTACGAGTGTACGTATTATGTAGAGTGGGGAAACTTCGCTTCTAAGGCACTATGCTTAACTAGTTCAAGAGAATAGTTGCATAACTGCATCTTATTTTGTATTATGTTAAATTAAGATGTTTTATATGTAATTATGCGGTGACTTTATTCGGAACGTAATATTTTATTGAGTTGTTTCGTGTCAGAGCAAGCAAAGGAGCCACCTGATGTTAAGTGATCAGTCCCGCCCCTACAATTTTTAAATAAATAAATCCATAAAATTTCTGAAGTGTCTCTGATATCAATAATGATTTGTGGCTATTTTATAGAAACAAATATGCCACTTATCATTATGTATTTCAATCGTTCATTTGTTTTGAGAAATAAAAATTAATCGATACCCAGATAAAGAATAGCTATTAGTCTCGAGTTAATAGTTAATATGACCTTAGTAAAACAATCTCACTGTTTTTTCCCGTGGCTGTCTATTGAACCGGGTAGGTACAAAAAGCGCTTGTTCCTCGCGAAGTTCATTGTTCATTGTACACGATGTCATTATTTCCTCAATTATTGGTGCCGAGCGCAGTCGTTACGAGTGTAACAACCTCTGATGATGTGGAGATAAGAACTTTGTACTAATATGTAGGTATAGATAGATAATTGGTGTAGGTTTTAGTTAGTGGATGTCGTGATGGATAAATGGTTGTAGATTTGGTTTGCTATTCATATTTTGCTGCTCATTATTTGTACTGATTAGATACTGATTGACAGCGGGAAAGGTGTTACAAAAAGAAGTATCCATGTTCAAAATATTGTTTTTTTTGCCATGACATGTAACCTAATGATACTTCGGATAGTTTTTACCAGTTACCGATACTATACAGGGTGTAATCGTTAAGTGTGCACAAGCGATTATTCCGTAACTATTGCAGATATCAAAAAACTTTAAACTGATATCCAAAGTACTTAATCTAATGAGTAATATGGCCATAATAAATTTTTAAAAATAAACGAGAAATATCCAAAAATGTTACATTAAACGCTCCCATACATTTTGTATTCATAGCAGATTTTCGAAGTGATGTCCTCA
>CAJQZM010032664.1:0-26608 GCA_907164665.1 Colias nastes | reverse complement strand
AATACCCAATTATCATTACTTTTGGATCAACCTAGTACACATGGACAGTTTATATTCAGAAGTTATTATTTTAAAAGAACTCCAAGGCGAATTGTTGAATAACACAGATTTTATGCAAAAGTCCACTGCAGAAAAACGGCAATTTATTTTAAAAAAATGTCCTGACGAATTTGTTTGTTTAAAAAAAATGATTAGCTATATACTCTCTGTTCCCGCCACTTCAGCATTTACTGAAAGAGTCTTTTCGGTCATGAATGTGAAGTGGCGGGAAGAGAGAAACCGAGCTTCATTAAAAATTAATTAAAAATGAGCTCTTGAAATATATAAATTTAGATTTGGAATGTTTGTGTTAATTCATATAATTCATTTAAAAATAATGAAAAATTGTTAGGTACTGCAAAAAGTACAAAAAAATACATTTTTAAAAATATTTATTTACTCTTTATTTACCTCCTTTAAAATTAGATATACTCTATTTCTTCAAATAAAAGTTGGCAACCCTAGCCATGCTTGATGCGCGCACGATCGTCAGTAGGATACATCCAGCACCGCGGCCTTGAGCTGACGTACGTCGGGGATGGACCGTGAATAAGACGCTTAACATTAGTTGATCTCAAGAAGCTTATGCTAGGCGTCCATTAGAGGCGGATCGGGCCGGGCCGCATCGCAACGGGCCGTCTCTAATGGACGCGCTGTTTGCTCCTGCGTCCACCTGTACGGGGCGCGGCGGACCGCCTAGGCGGATTTTATCTAACAGACGCTCGCCGCTCACATCCGCCTGCCTGCGTCCACTAGGCGGATCGGGCCGGGCCGGGCCGCAGCGCACCGCCGGCAGAAATCCGCCTGCGAAGCGATATCCGCCAATGCGTTGCGGCCCGCCCCGGCCCGATCCGTCGCTAATGGACGATGTTTCATACAAAACATAGGCCGGCGTATTTTTGCGTTGCGATGCGGCCCGGCCCGATCCGCCTAGTGGACGCCAGCCATTACAGTGCGACACAAAAGAGATGAAAATAAATGAGGGCGCCACCGTCGCTCATATAGCAACACTGATACTGCGACGCAAGCGATCTTGATACTATAGAATAAAAATCTAAAAATCTATATAATATAATCTAAAATAAATACCGCGATTTAAACCGTTATAATTGTTTCATTGTAGCAATAGTGTAAATTTAAGACAAAAATACATTAGTATTTTAATTGACCTACCTAGGTCAAATTTTACTTAAATGTATTTGGAATTAGTTATTTTATAAAAATCGGTCAAGTGTTTAGACTGCAGAGGCGCACATAGAATCAAACATACAAACAAACAAGCATACATGCAGCTCAAACACATTACCCTCTTTCTGGGTCCGTCGGGTAGAAAAAAAACAAGGCGATTTGAAAACTACATATTTTTATTTTTTTTTGTAGATAAATTTTGTACATTATTATAATTCATCAAAATCTAAATATTCTACTCCTTCAAAGGACTGATCATCACTCTGTTTCGAAGTACTGGCAAGAGGGTACGGGGCATCTTCAGTATCATCATTTGGTTCTTCAGCACTATAACAGCTATCTGAGTCTAATTTGCCTTCATTTCTACTCCCTTCCTCTACTATCCTGCGTACTGTGCTTTCAGAAACCCCTATAACAAACGAATTAAGATGAATAAAATCAAATAGTACATTTAACATATTTTTATAGTAGCTTAAAACTAAAACTTCCTTTATTTTATTATTTTTTTTTTAATGTAGGAGGCCAGCGTCCCTGCGCTACTCTAGTAAGTAGTTAGTAAGCTAAATCTAAAATATGATTTTTTTTCTTATGGTTTGATTGATTAATAGATAGCTGTATGAAAACAGTTATCACTATACTATGTAGTAAAATCTAAACTAGGTACTTTATTTGAGGCTGGTTGGATTGGATATAACTTCTTGACTCAAATTGTGCTGGTCGCACTATAAAAACTAGTTTTTGTTTACATACAAATAACCTCAAATTAAATTGCGAAAACGTAATAATCGCCATACATACATACATTAAACACTCGTCACTAATGGAATATTCTATTTTACGTAGTACTGAGCAAAAATAAATGGAATCTCACCGGTATATTCTGCTGTACGTTTGTAAACGTTTTCCAAATCAGTCAATAACTTTCCAGCTTGAAATTCGGACAAACACCGAATAAAAACTTTATACACGACATCACGGACACCGCTACGTTTAACCTTTTTCATGATGTCTCCTTTTTTATTTAAATTTCTTGTTCTAAATAACAATTTTATCTCAATAATTCTCCACTTCACGAAAAAAACAACAAATTTTTATTCAACTTGACAGCTACATTGGCAAATCAGGGTTGCCAGGTAATGAAAAACGAATTAGTTCCAAAATAATTAATTTCATCTCTTTTATGTCGTACTATATATAGAGAGAGTTAGAGAGTAGTAGTTAGAGAGTAGATATAAGCTTCTTGGTTGATCTAGTTTTTTGCAGATTAAAATTATATGTTTGCTCTTTAATTTATTTAGTTATGTGCCGAAATTTGTACATACCCGGATAGTGGGAATCAATGAAATTATGAGGGTTAAAAATTGATTAATTTTTTATTATGACACTTGGTTTAATTAATGAAGTGGCAACACTGATCGTTGAAGTGTGAAGGTCAAAAAGGTTACATGTGTCAAAGTTAGAGGACGGTCGACTTTTTGCAAAGCCGGTCATTACGTTTAATAGTTAAAATACTATAGAAAAAACTTTTTAATAACAATCATGGGTGGAAAGTACAAGATTGTTATGATTCGCCATGGCGAAAGTGAATGGAATCAGAAGAATCTTTTCTGCGGCTGGTACGACGCTGACCTTAGCGACAAGGGTAAGTTTAGTCATCCAGTTATTACATTAATTAGGTAGTTTTACAAAATATTAAAACAAATATTATTCAGGACGTGAAGAGGCTGTTGCTGCTGGTAAAGCTTTAAAGGCGGAGGGCTATCAATTCGATGTCGCGCACACATCAGTTTTAAAACGAGCTCAAATTACTTTGAACTCTGTCCTAAAAGAAATCGGTCAAACGGATATACCCATTGAGAAGACCTGGCGCTTGAATGAGAGGCACTACGGAGGACTCACTGGCCTGAACAAGGCTGAAACTGCTGCTAAATATGGTGAAGCTCAGGTACAATAGAATATAAATAATACTCATTGACTTTTTAAAAAGTAAATGTATACCTGAATTGAATGTGAAACATTTCTCTATAGAACTAAACAGTGAAATTTTATCATAACGCTGATACAATTTTTTTATTAGTTATACAAACAATAAATATGGTAAAAATAATTAAAGACTGTGTAACATAGTTCTAATAAGTTTTTAACTCAAACTCAAACTTGTTTTCATGAAACCAAATTAAAAACATAATCATAGTCTATACCTGTAATAACTAAAACTGCACTATACACAATTTGATGAAAAAAAATTATTAATTATTTCTTTTATCCCTGCAGGTACAAATCTGGCGCAGAAGCTTTGACGTACCCCCACCAGCCATGGAGAAGGACCACCCATACTACGAGACTATTGTGAACGACCCTCGCTACGCCGGTGACCCAAAACCTGAGGAGTTCCCCATGTTTGAGAGCTTGAAGCTCACCATTGAAAGGACCCTGCCTTATTGGAATAATGTTATTGTGCCTCAGGTATGTTTTAAATTATTTATTGTAATATTAAGTAATAGGAATTTAACCTAATTATTTAGAAATAAGGTTGTTTATTTGCATAGGCAATAAGTAAAAAAATTAATTTTATTAGTAATGAAATCTTTTGGACAAGCTTTTCAGGATTATTAATATTTCATTTGTATTTGTTCTTTTAAGAGTCCTTATCGATTTTAGAGTGATTTTTACTTGTTTCTGTAATTCTTTAGACGCTCGTTTAACAAAACTAAATTAGTAACAATGTGTGATGATATCTTAAATTAAAGATTCATTCAATATCTAAAATACGTTCGAGACAATTTATATATTCATTGTCCAGTTTGTTTAATAGCCAATAACCTAAGGCGTGTTTCAATTTTTTCCATGCGGGACGTTCGTGTCTTTGTATTTTACACGGAATTTAATAGAAGAAGTTTTCTTATAAAATATACTACAGTAAAGACACTGAGACATCCTAAAATATGTTCGAGGCAATTTATGTACTTTTATTGAAAAATTCAAAGAACATCTAAGTTAAAATAGCCTTACTTTGATGAAATTTTATGCGTATATGGCGTCGAATTTCTAGTTCTTAAAACAGAGTTAAAAAAAAATAAAAAATACACACTAAATGATAGGTTAATGCTTAAAAATTTGCAATAAAAAAAATACATATTATATGTTTTATGAAAGAAATGGAATAATTTAAAGTTCTCTAGAATTTTAGATTATATACGGGAGCGCAAACGTTGTTACGGCAGATCTATATAATCGAATATTCTAGAGAATTTTAAATTATACCATTACTTTCATATAACATAGTAGTTAGTTTTTTTAAACGAGCTCCTAAAGAATTAAAGAAACTAGTCAAAATCACTCTTAAAATCGATACGGCCTCTTAAACTGTTACTATATTGTTGCCTGAAATAAATAAATTTGTAAATAAATTGTATTGATAGTACGTCAGATTAAATGAGAAATTTGTCAGTGACTCAAAAGATTGTTTTAATGCTATTACATATAGTATTTATGTATTATTTTTTACAAACAGATCAAGGAAGGCAAAAGGATCATAATTGCAGCTCACGGCAACAGTCTGAGAGGCATTGTCAAGCATTTGGACAGTAAGTTTTATATTTATTTACTACCATTCCACCCGCGGCTTCGCCGGCTTTGTCTAAAACCTAATACATCATTTACTAAAACCTTCCTCTTGAATCACTTTATCTATTTAAAAAACATAAAATAGTTTAATGTTTATTGATTGATAATATGTACTTTATGTACTGAATTATATCAGTTGATTGATGACGGTTTAAATTTTTTGTAGATATTTACATAATCCGCCAACTGCGCGGTTTGTAGCGACACCTCGAGCAGTCAACGACCGACTGCTCGAGCAGTCCGTGTGCGTTGCTCAGCCGTTAACTGCTCGAGCTGCCCGTGTACGGCCGCTCTTAGGGACATTATTTGCAAGTAGTGATTAAAATCATAAGCTTCCAGATGTTTTGACAATAGCCAAATACTTAGTTTATTCTTCGCATTTTCCAGACCTCAGCGACGCAGCTATCATGGAACTTAACTTGCCCACCGGAATCCCATTTGTATATGAATTGGACGAGGACATGAAGCCAGTGGATTCCATGGTGTTCCTCGGAGACGAGGAAACTGTCAAGAAGGCCATGGCAGCCGTCGCAGCTCAGGGAAAAGCCAAGTAGACTAAGTGTTACCGTGAAATTATATTGATTCTGCTTAGATCTTGTGAACAAAGATACTATCACCTTTATGTGGATTGTACGTGCTGTATATTTATTTTGAGACCAATATACTTTGGAGTAAAGTTCGATTTGGCTTGTTACCACATGTTAATTTATTTAGTTTTAAATAATATAAAAGAATATTTGGAATCTCTAGAGCTTAGATTCTAGATACTTGAAATTGCTGGATGTCTGCCAATTATTGGAATAGCAACAGTTGTTGACAGAATGTGCGTAATAAAGTTTGTTAAGTAATGTGTGTGTTATTTTTTTAACATTCCTAAGAACTCGAATATCAATTTTGACCAAAATACACAACATTTATTGAGATTTTGAGATATCAAGCTGAAACAGTATTTTAATTTACAAAATTGGTGAGGATTCAAAAGTCATAATCTCATAGAAATGAAATGAAATATATTTATTTGTCCATTTTATGTTTTACAATTAATGTACCACAGTGGGTCCCAAACTAAGGTGATAATTTTAATAGCATTTTATAAATTAAATTCAATTTTAATCGTAAATGATAGATTTCGTTTATTACGCATTAAAATCTTATTCTAAATAAAACTTAAAAAAAATAGAATACCACATTTATTCCGGTAAACTCTCCTTTAAATCGGACATAGCAGTGTCCATATTAACAGATGATCCCGTCTTATCGTCTTTCGTGAACTTTTTACCCGTATATTTGAAACTTCGTTGCTTATTATTCGTAAATACAAATTTCTTGGGTTCAGAACTAGTATCTATTTCCATAGCATTAGAGTTCTTTTTCTGTTTCTTAGGTTTTGGTTTCTGGTCGAATCTAAAGTCTTTAGGAAGTTTGTGGACTTTCACACAGTGATCGAGTCGTTCGTCTGGATTCATGAATTTCTCTTTGCATTCTTCTATGTAGCAGCAGTACTGAAATTGTTATTATTTTTTAGTAATATTTTGGGAGTTTTTCTACATATGTAAAGCAGTTATGGTGGAAAATTTATACTGATACTAATAATGATATAAAGCTGAAGAGTTTGTTTGTTTGAACGCGCTAATCTCGGGAATTACTGGTCCGATTTGAAAAGTTTTTTCGGTGATAGCCCATTTATCAAGGAAGGCTGGCTATATATCATCACGCTAAGACCTATAACAGGAGTGAGGCACTGCGGATAAAACCGCAGGGCACAGCTAGTTATTTAATAAAATATGTATTTTGATGTGAAAAACAGGGATAAGGGCTTTTATTAAGTCGATTTCAAGATTTTTACACTTACCGAAGGTTTTCTAATAGCGCTAACAGCAAAAAACGAATCGTGTGTCTCTTGCACATGCAAGTCCAGCAAGTGAGGGGAGGGGAGGACCCTCTTACATTCGCAGCAGGAGTACCGGTGGGAATTGTAGTGGTTCTCGAAGTGCAGGAGAGAGGTGGTGGTAAAGTTACACCCGGGGATCGAGCATGTTGATTTTATACTGGAAATTGAATATATTATATTGACTACCTGTGCCGCGCGATTTCACCCGCAAAATGTCTATAAGTAGTTTGTGTTATTCTGGTTCATATGCTTCATTAGTATGATAGCAATCAGTAGGTATCATCAAATTAAATAAATAAGTATGTATAACTAGAAGTATTAATATTGGTACGTAGTAAACTGTAAAGTTATGTGAATTAAAAATGTTTTCATGATACAAAGAGCTTTAAAATTTATTCTTACCCATCTTTGCAAGACGACTATAAAACTTAGTAAAAAAATTAAAAATAATCTATATCTACCCACAATCCACATTTTAGTCAAAAAAGATATACCTACATAGTTAAATATAAAATGCACTATTTCAATAGATATCATAACTACTCACACTTCATGACAGAGATCTTCATCATCAATATCATATACTCCAAGAACTACTGGCTTCTCATTTGCAAATAATTCATCATTTAATTTTCGCCTTCCAACACCGTATATTTGAAGTTTTTCCAATAGATCGTGCATTTTCTGTAACAAAAAAATCTGTTTTGTAGTCATAGCACAGATTAGAGAATAGTTACTTCGTCTAATACATATTATGATTTAATTTATGCACGTGCGATTCATTTAATTTATTTAATTTGAAGAAAATACTTATATGCGTTACATAGAAAATAACAAAAATAGCATGTTTGCATAATAAACTAAAATTATAACAAATTATAAAAATAAGTAGAATTGAATGTCATATACTTACTTAGGTGTAAGTTCAAATTAACTTTGGTACTTTTGCTGTAAAAATATGTAATTAGGATTGTCAGCAAAAAGTATGCCTGATTTCGCGTGCATAATAACTTTTGCTTATTTATGAAGCAAATTACAGCACATTACCACAGATTAGAGAATAGTTAGTATACTAGGTTTTCGTCCGCGGCTTCGTTCGACGCTCATGTTTTCAAAGTAAAACCCGCAAAGTTACCGTTCTTGTGGGATTTCCGGGATAAAAAGTAACCTATGTCTTATTCTGTGTCTTCAGCTACCTACATAAATTTAATTGTAATCGCTTCAGTAGTATTTGCGTGAAAGAGTAACAAACATCCATCCTCACAAACTTTCGCATTTATAATAATACTAGCTTACCGCCCGCGGCTTCGCCCGCTTTGTCTAAAACCTAATAAATTATATACTAAAACCTTCCTCTTGAATCACTCTATCTATTAAAAAAAACCGCATCAAAATCCGTTGCGTAGTTTTAAAGATTTAAGCATACAAAGGGACATAGGGAAATAGGGACAGAGAAAGCGACTGTTTTATACCTACTATGTAGTGATTACAGATTAGTAGTTAGTTAGGATTGTATAACCAAATATTTTTTTAGTTTTACACGATATCGATATCTTTTAATTTTATTTAGCTAGCCCCCATTAATATACTAAAATAATTACATAATACTTAAAATAGATTATACCTAATTGAATATAACGTACAGGAAGTTATAGATTAGATCCAAAATAACGAATTACATGACTTTCCTTTTGTGTGAACGATGTTATAATTTTATCTGACTATTAATTTAATTAAATCATTAGATACATACTGAATCACAAAGCAATCATGTCTTCTATTCAAGTTGGCACATGGCAGACATTATTTGCTATTTGCTTAGACTCCGATGATAATTTAGTTCATTGTTATTTTCTGAGCTGGTTTTGAGAAGACACTCGGGGCATCATGAGGTAAGATTTATTCATATTTTATTTTATATAAAATAAAGAAAATGTAGGGAGAGACTTAATAATTAATCTGACCAATAATACCGATGATTTTAAAACCGTTAATTTGAAAACCATTTAAATAATTTTGTAGGCAGTTTGCGATGTAATGTAGGTACCTACTATTTGAGCATAATATATTCATCGTGTAACGCTGTAAGCGATATAATTTTCAGCTTGTTTACAATGGGTAAATTCATAAACTGCTTAACTGATTTTGAATATAACGGAACAATAGTCGTGTTAAACATTATGTATAGGGTGTAAATGTTATTTTTCAGGTGTGATGGTGACAGGATACACCTGAAGGAGGAGGTAAGATTATTTTATGTTAAACTAGCTGAGCCCCGCGGTTTCACTCGCGTAAGTCGAGTTAAGGGAGAAAAATCCATCTATGGTATATGTATTTTAAGGTAGCTTTCCATTAGTGACCCAATTTTAATACCTATGAGTTCTTCGGTGATTGTTATATTGTTTTGAGTTACTTCGAAATAAGTGCAGTAGTAACTTTTGAGTTATATCTTACAAATTACGATATTAGGTACACATCAATTTTTTGTGTTTATAATGCCGGTCACACATTCTCACGAATATGTAGTACAGGCGTCGGACAACATTTACAAATTATTTTCCATACATGTTCATGTACGAATGTCTGCATGCAAAGTCTGAAGATAACCAGGAGGTATTATAGTCGAGAGTCGAGACTAATTTAAAGAAAAAAAAAACAAAGGCTTAACTATGTTAGTTAACTATATCTATTTCATTCATATAATAATGCAAATTATTGGTAGTTTTCCAATTACAGAGCATAATGCGACTCAGTGGCGCACAATGCCGAATTATGCTGATGCTTAATTGGAACGTGAAATGCACCAGCAGGTTGCGCTAAGTTCAGTGTTGAAAAAAAAAATATTCATAGAGTTAGCAATAACCTCATTAATGTGTAAATAAAGTGGTATACATAATAATTGGTTGAAAACTATTTACGGTTATTTTAAGTAATTTGGATTTTGATTATTTCATTCACATTTTTTTCAATGTTTGTACCTTCATCCATACTTATATTTATTTTTTTAACAAAATTTAAATTAACTTTGATTATTTCGAAAAAACAACAATGAAACGAAAGCTTTAAAATTTTTTCCAACAATTAATAATATTACTAACGATAAATCGATTGCACGCATCAATTCACGCGCATTACTTTTAAGAGTGCTCGATTGTGCGAAGCGTTGCTGTAGTTGAAAGATTCAACGTTAAGCATTATGCCGCATAATGCGCTCTAGTGCTGTAATTGGAAAACGGGGATTATATCGCATGTATGCCACATGCAATATAATTTGCATACAGTCATACTCATGTTTTGTCTATGATAGGTTCATTAAATATTACTGACTTGTGTCTTTCTTATGTGGTACAGTACTTTACTTCCTACTGTACTTTAAATCCTCGTCGTTGATGCGGCTTGACGGAACACAGTGGGGTTTTGGTCGGTAGGAATTCGACATAACCCACGGCCCCTTCCCCGGAGGCCGTGGGTATCTATGCAAGATTTCCCCACTAAAAAAAAAAAAGGTACTTTAAATCTTTGAAGTGGGAGAAATAAGTAATAGCAATTTGTACAAAAGAGAAATAAATAATAACAATCTGCAAATTGTGTGTAAATACGGGATAGGAATTAAAAAAGAAAGATACACATATCGCATACTTACTTTAAAATTATTAACGGTACCGTGACTTACTTACTTGACTTCATCCACTATTTAAAAACGACCAATTATTTATGGTTTGCTTATATGTATTAGGTATAGGTAGTAGTATATTGTTATCTTCAAGGTTGATATAGGTAATTATCGTCGCTAGGTACCTATGATAAAAAACCATTCCGGTAACTAGTGGTTACGGTTACAAATGTATAAAAAGTGTATAAATAAATTATATTTAGAGGATTATTTTACTTACTAAAGTTCGAATCATCTCCAACATATTTATCAAATGCACATGAGGTATTGGTACCAACTTAAGGTTACGATATCTAACACACTGGACCACTATTAATTCACAAAATTCAGTTATCATGTCTTCCTGCGCGATAACTTCTATATAATGGTTAAAACAGGTGTATCGAAAAGTATTGTGAACATGGACTCAGGAGTCGCTCTGTAGGTATCTGGTGGGTTGAGCAGTATTTAGTTTAGCTTTAGACAGAGCAATATCCGTCTGGTCAGTTAACTGTGGTGGAGGAAGTCCACCTTCACATTCTTTCGTCGCTGACCTGCATTCCACTATACGTAACATGATAAAAAAATTGGACAAATCTATACTAATATTATAAAGCTGAAGAGTTTGTTTGTTTGTTTGAACGCGCTAATCTTAGGAACTACTGATTTGAAAAATTATTTCGGTGTTCGATAGCCCATTTATCGAGGAAAGCTATAGGCTATAATATCATTACGCTAAGACCAACAGGAGCGGAGCTACGCGATGCGCAGCTAGTCTGTAATATAATGCGAAAACTACGATTACAAATCATCGCCATACACGGAGGAAATACTCCCAGCTATATATCAAAGTATGCATTTTTAATCCGTGCAGCGCTTCAGAAGTGGGAATTGGGATACAGACAGAGTTAATTTCGTACTTATAATAATCGTGTAAATATTTTTAAAACTCCTTACCCTATAAATTGTAGCAGGTATGCGAATTCTATCGATTCTAAATACTAGCACAATCAAAGGACCTCTTTAATAATAGTTTTCCATCAGTATTAAGGTGTAATTTGTCTAAGTAGCTTAATAATAATTATTATTTTTGATCGTTAAGAATGATCGAAGGTTGTAATGTTTTTTTGCAATATCACAATGATATGACGGAAAATATTTATCTTCCACCAATTTTAGATAAGAGAGCATTAGATCACCAAGCCTTTTTTTTTTTTTTTTTTTATAGTGGGGAAATCTTCCAAAGATACCCACGGCCCCCGGGGAAGGAGCCGTGGGTTATGTCGGATTCTTACCGACTAAAACCCCACTGTGTTCCGTCGAGCCGCTTTAATGATGGGGCCGCGGGTATTTGTTAGAATTCTTCCGCGACCCCCTCGGCGGCAGCCCATCTCCAGGCCAGGCGCAAGCCAAGAACAGGAAAGGTGGTTTGCCTGCTCTTCCCTCCCGTTGGCGGCATGAGCGGAACACGTCTCAAGTCGCCTCACCGCACCGGACGATGGATTACATTCCCCGTTCCACCGCCCGGAGATCACCAAGCCTGGTAGCCCAATAAAAATAAGACATTTTCGATTGATTGTTTCGTTCGAGCTAGCTATATAATTGTATGTTTTTTGATTAATTTGAAAATTTAATGATTTCAGATATAGAAGTTTGTTTTTGATTTTATTTATATATTTGGTTATCTGTAAAGTTCATAAGTTAAAGGAGTGTCAAAGTAATAATATCATATATCTATACATTGTTAGAACATAATTTAAGCTTCTTGGTTAGAACTAACCGACGCGTCGCGACGAAGGCCGATTCAAACCTAACAAAAACTATAAAACCAGTTTTTCAATATGGATCTTAAATTCAGGTTTTATGCACTGAATTAAACGTAAAAAAGTTGCTGTTTTAACAGTTTTATTTTTATAAAAACTAGAGCACAAGAGAACCTCTCGAAGAATAGATATGCTAATGGTTATTTTGTGTTTCGTATCGCGGTACTGATTTAATATATTTTTTTTAAGAAAGCCCTTTTTATGCAAAGTTGGTTGTTAGCTATGTTCAGTTATACATTTTGTCTAGAAGATATTCTTGTCTCATTAGATCGAGTCTATGGATCTCATTCCATCTTTAGTTTCAGATATTTTTTGTAAAATAGCGAGAAACGTCACGTGTGAAATTTAAAGCACAATGTAATACAGTATTTATGTATTCTGCCTCCTTACCATTTATCAATGAATATTTTTTCGTGCACTGAAAGATATCTGTTTTATCAGATATTAGTCACTGATTCGATTACATATGGCCGATAGTATATAGACATATTACAGATAAAAAACCCTAAATAGTAACTGTTAATACTCGGTCTGAGATTGTTGTGTTTGTGTGTGAGAATCTGAATTTATATTTAGTGTTAAAATGAATAATTTAAGGCAAAGAAGGGTAAGTTTTTGTAGAAATTATGAAAGTATTTTACCAAAAATAAAAATTCTGATAGATGAGTGATAGTGAAAGTGATCAAATTGCTAGAAAAATACAATAGTTTTTACAGTAAAAATACGGAAATCTAAGCTCGATTGCCCGCTGAGATTCTGATGCAAGAGCCGATGAAGTCTGAGGCCTTCACGGTCCCCGGACATAAACCCTATTGATTTTTTTCCGTGGGGATACTACAAAGACGAGAGACTGCCACAATTTGGACGAAATAACCCGGAAATTCATAGTAGCAAAAGAAACCATTAAAAATGATAAAATAAAAGGACATTCAGTCGTTTAGAAGACAACTTTTTACGGTGATGTCGCACTTGCACTGAGCTGTGAGCAACAGCGGGGTCATTTTAAAAATTTCTGGTAATTAAAAACCTTGTTATTGGTTTTAATTTGTTTTTATTAATCATCATGTTAATTCAATTTTTGGACTTACCACATTTAAATTTCAATTTTTCGATTGAAACCTTCTGAATAATAAAATGAAATTTTCAGGGTAGCTACCTGATAGATAGAGCAAGTTTTTAAAAGCCAAACGGAAAACTTTTTTTTATGTGATTTTATTTTTACGGGCCCTTGAAGTGGTGATCATACTGGGTAATTTTATCTTTCTTGGCATTTAAATATTTTTTTTATCCCATTCAAAGATCTAACGATAGTTACCATACCATAATTGGACTATCTTTCAGCTTAGCAAACAAAAAAAATTCAAGCATCTAGCGCAATAATTGACGACACCATGAGTGAAAATATCATCGTACTTGGCGATAGGTGAAAAATTGAAAAAAAAAAAGTCATAACTCCGAAAATACGAAAAATCGCATAACATACATGGGGGTGATTTGGATAGCCCTCTAGGTCCTCTACCTCCCAGCTTCCGTTCATCACTACTTTTTGGGACACCTTGTATGTTAATTGTTTAGTTATTAGTACAGCTCTCGCCAAACTTTGTGGCCGGCCCGAACTAGGCTCATTGCATTGCGCAGTAACACAAAATCAGGTATTAGCGGGACGCACAAGGGCTTGGGGGCAGGGCCACACTCCGCGCGCCCGCACCGCTCACCCGCGACGCGCGCGCCTTAGTGTGCTGTGTGAGTGCTACGTCCGTACACGAATCACGCACTTGTGAGCTCTGCGAGTACTGTCGCGTTCAGAATTCGTTTGGTCGTTTTTTATTTACATTTATCCTATTATTACCTAACCTATATGTTTTACAAATAACACATACATTTTATATTATATTAAAATAACCTATGAAATAAACATGAACGATGTTATAATCAACAAATAAAAATAAATTGACAATATGCTAAAAAATGTTTTATAAAATTGTTTGGTTGATTACGTATTGACCACTCGACTGTACCATGCGCAAGTTTGGACTCGCGACTATATTATTCAAGGCGGTCACAAAGTTTGGTGCGGACTGTACTTAGGTATTCCATATTTATTCCACCTTAAAACTGTTAGGGATTTTTATTTTTAAAGTAGGTAGGTAGGTACCTAGTTTAATAAAGTTTTTAAGTTTACGAGCGAATTACCAATGACTACGACTAATAATATCTAGGTACATAGGTACCTAAATACAGTTGAGCATAATAATTATAATAAATCCTAATAGATCATAAAAATAAATTCTAAATACTATTTACGGATATAATAATAATATATCGCGGTTACTATAGAGTATGGACAACTCTAATTTATAAAATGCTTCGTCACAGTGACTAAACAATCGGCATCAAGATAAAATAAATCTTAGGTGAGCCAATAATTTCCAACCGTCATTAACGAACCTTCGCGAGAACATTTACTTCACGAATATCTTTAACCCCTCACGCGTCCAACTATAACATACTGATTTAGTTACGAGCAAACAATGTACGTAGGACGCGTGAAGCTTTAAGAACTCATAATAAGTTCTTTATTATTAAACGTTATTTAATCATTGTTAAGGCCTTAATACTTTAATAGTCTTCGTATCTAATTCATTACCTATATTATTGTGATAAGTAGTGAGGTTATTCAGTCGCTCTTCTGATGCGGCCTTGTAAATACGGAAATCTATTTAAAAAATTGTGATGCAATAAGAATACAAATTTTACGTAACGACGATAGCGGCGAGCACAGATAACATATTTTCGAGTGTTTGTATTGAAGTGTAGTGTAAAACATGAGTGAAATACGCCAAAGAAAGGTACGTGAACAGAATATTGGTATAACCTTATTTACAAAAGTAAATTTAAAATTAGTTAAAAGACCCAAAGTTTTATGACGCTTCTAAATTCTTCTACATATTTTTTTTGTTTATGGAAAAATTTAAATTAATAGTGCGCTATTGCTTTCAAAATAAGACTTTCAGCGCATTAAATTCGTTTTAATCGTTTACTTACGGCTACAGTATTGCGAATCTTCCAAAAAGGATCAAAGGTCAACAACACAACTTGTTCATTAATAAAAACTTTTTATTTTGTCACATAACTTCGCGGTATCTTCCTAAACGGAAGTAAAAGTTATAATATTGCCCAGTTTGTTTACATATTGTGTAGCATTGTTTACTTTGTTAAAACTGACTTTTGAGGTTATTGAATAGGTATTTTGAAGTTACGCCGGATTTCGTGAACCGTCAAATATTTATTTGACATTTGAGTTTTGACACAATGGAAATGATTGCCAATAGACAACATGCGAGAGATTATTATTAATGGCAACCTTACTTTTTACACAATCTTATTTTTCAAGTTCTAGGTATTTAATAAAATATAATTTTGACTTCAGATAAATACATTGAACATTTTTTTAAATTATCATATGTCTATTCAACTCAAAATATGCTGATATAACTCGATTTTGAATAAAAAATAGTTGCCGTATAAAATTTAATTGACATTTTATTCAAAATTCAAATGCTGACATTGATGACTATTGACTTGTGATTTGTCAAGACTCACGTCAATACTCAATTATTATGTGGTTTTGTCTGTCACACAAAACTGATTGTTTTGTAGGATTTTGTGAATGAACGTGATGTTTTTGTTGCGATAAATAAATCTCCAGAGACTTTTATTTATTAATTTTTACAATGGCCAATATAGATGTATGCAAATTAATCAATTTATAAGTAGTCAAGGTTGTGATGTTTACCCACTATGGGAAAATTCAGTACGTACAGGTATTTAGAGGTAAGAGACATCTAACTAGGTCTTTTTCGAACATTGTATTTAATAAATAATATTCAGATATCCTTCTCTTATGTGTCGCAAAACGAGGAGTATTCGCTTAATTAATACCGTTGTTGCTCTTCTAACTATTTATGCAGTGATGTTTTCAGTTTTATTTACCTTAAGAACTGCCTGTCTAGATAACGAATTATGTTGAGTTAATAATTATTCAAACACAGGCTATGTTAATTATGGTAGATGTAGTTATATCTGACTCTGATTAAATCACAATTATATTATTAACAAAAAACTATCTATTTCCTATGTGTTTGTTTGATAACATAATAATATCTTTGATATTCATACAGTTTGAACTTGTCTTAGGTATTTGAGTTATAAAAATAAGATAAATCTATATGGAAATTATTGTCAAATCAAATAGATTTATTATATAATTTAAGACGTAAATAATAATAATATATATGAACGGCATGTATTTTTACAATAAATCAAAATAAAATTTCATCAAGCCCTTTCAGGGTAATTATTATTAGATTACAATTAACAAGAACTGATTTTATTGATATGGTATTCGAGATTATACCTATAAGAGATAATTAGTTGATTACATCAAATTAATTTTTTATACTAAAGATTACGAAAAATTTCATAATAAATAAATTAGGTATACAAGAACATTTTTAATTGATTTGGGAAGCTCAAATGTGGCTTTGTATGGGTAAAGGAATTTTTATAATTTATTTAGTAAATTCAGAGATAACACCCTACAACATCAGAAACTCACAAATTCAAGTACCCATTCCTATCAATATTAGTAAGTATATAATTTTGGTGTGAATGCACAAAAACTTTTAAAAGAACAACTCTATTGGCAAAATTCTGAAGTAATTACTCTATTGACTATCTTTTTATAGAAACTATGATCACATACTAAACTAATAATTTCAAATAAATAAATGTGAACACATTTATTCACTTAAAATTTAAATGAAGGCACTTACCTCGAATCCAAGATGAAAACTTGTTAAAAAAATAAATGATTTTTATTTTATTTTTTTATTTATTTAAACATTTTCATTTTGTTCCAGTTAAAAGATGATACCTCAAGTTCACATATCAACATAAGGGCAAGATCTCTGAAGCAGCCGCGTAGATTCAAGAAGGTGTTCATATTCCTACTCGTCTTAGCATTATGTGGCACATATTTGCTGGGTAAGTTATCTTATTATAATTATTTTCCTTATTTAAAATCACATTCATTAATGGACACTTCTTTTTAACCAACTTCCAAAAAAAAGGAGGAGGTTCTCAATTCGGCCAGTATATATTATTGTTTTGCATTTAGGAAGCAATATAATCAATTCAAACTCAATCTTCAACTCAAATATGTATTCATTCAAATAGACTTTCTTTAGAAGCGCTTTTGAATCGTCAAAATAACTCAATAATAATTAACCTCTGCATGTAACATAATATCTATATATAATAAAAATGATTCGCGAATGAACTACACAAAACTATTTCACACTTCCAGTAAATATCACACTACTGTTTTATTTGAAAAATCTTGGAAATTGAACAGTTTTATGACCAATAACATTGATAAGCTTAAATTGATTTAAGGCTTACCCACATTGAACAATTTTCTGTTCTTTTATATACTTAGTGATGTTTTTTTTACATTTGATTGGTATTATGCTATTTTAACTTAAGGAATAAATTGGTGTATTTAGAGAAGAATTATTCGTCTGTTTTTCGGACAAGAATACCTTACTGCAACTATACTTTATGTCTATAGTAATAAGCTAAATATAAATAAAATGGTTTTCCAAAAGAGCGGTTTAGCATAAATTCCCAAATGGTCATTAAAATAAGGGAACAATGATGCAATACTAATTCTTGATCTTTTGTTGTCGCCCAAGATCATGGTCATGTCCTTATCTTTCTGAATAGAAAGATAAGAAGAGACAAATTAAAAGGTATAATATGTTGTCACGATTGTAAATTTTACTGAAAGCAACTAGTATCATCTCCTTATGAGGCTGACATACTTTGTCTAACTGGGGCAAATGAATTAATATCACATCGCACGCCAGAGCCTTTTAGTTCGGTAAGGATAATACGTCTTTCTGTTTTGCGCAATCGTAAAAACACTATTGTCATATTATCCTGCACATTAAATATGTTAAACTTGTAGTTAGAAAAATAGCTTGGTTGTTTTTGTACACGCAAAACAGTTGACATTTATTGGGATCAGATTAATTACACAGGAGATTCCTAAAGGAACTATTATTTATAAATAAGATAAAGAATATGTTCTCGATACATTGTAAGATATCTATGCTCAAGGCTCATGTGGTTTAGGTGTTGAGTTTCGTAGAGACCTTATTAGTTGTTAGTCACGTTCGATTCAAAGGTATTAAGTTAAGGTATCATAATTTATTATTAGAAAATATTTCTACACTCTTAATTCCCAGATCCCTTGATAGGCCGAAAAATTTAACATGTCACGGTTTCGAACCCGACAGGATACTAAAAAAATAACTTCGACTGGATTTCAATAAAAGGTTGAACGGCCTTTCGATACATTCGTCCCATAGTCCAGAACTTTTATATGCAGTCATGTGGAAATGGACTTTGACGTGATAGCTAATTCAATTGAGCTGATCCCTATAGAAATGAAATATGGAAGTTTCTGAATCGGACCTTGAATATAATACGAATTTATTAATAACTTATCAATGGTCGGCCAAAAAAAGATCACGTTAACCACTCCGTGCGGTTTGCGACAATTGCACCTGGCTTAATCTATAACGTGTTTTATGCAGTATAGCTCGTAAGTCGTGGTGATAAGGTGCATTTTATCTGACGGTTTCTGAGAAATAGCGTATGGCTCTCTGGTTAGTAGCGTTGCAACATTCTCAGAGGTAGCTGGGCTTTGGATTGTTGGCTCTGAAATGACGAACGCGACGGCCCCCGTAGTGCGCGTGTTGCCTGTATTGATTGCAGGTAATTAATTTTTTTTTATTTGACCAGTAAAGGAGAAAATTTATTCAGTCATTGTTTAGAAGAAAACCTTTAACTCGATTTGTTGATGTTATTTCATCCGTTCTAATGATCAACTGTATAAAGTGTTTGATTATTTCGCGTTTGAAACGTGTCGATAATTTGTGTTTTTTAAATTATTGATAGCAATTGTGTCTGTTATTATTATTCTCTACTTAAAGGTTCTTAAGGATATAATTAAGCGCAGTGGTTTCTCATTCTACTTTACGTATATCATAATATTATCCCATACATAATTCGTCGTTATTTAAGTTTTGTAACTTCTTCTAGTTTACTATTGTTATTTTGATTTCATCCATCAATTTTTTACGGTCTTCATATTCAAATTTCTATGCTCTGTGGACGTTAATTTTCTGCTATAATATACATATTATGTATAAGTAGCTTATTTCCTTAAGCGGTGAATTTCATCAGGTATAATACCTAATGTAATGATTTTCTTATATATTTTTACACATATAACTAAACGATTGAATGCACTAGGTTGCACTGTATGCAAAATTTATCGAGATCGTATAGATAAGTCGTTTCAGAGTTCTGCATATAGAAATACTCGATGTTTCTATAAATAAAAATTCAAGTTTTACAGCTCATAAGAAATAATATTATCATAGCTAGCTTGTTGTTAAAATCCATACTTATATTATAAATGCGAAAGTAACTCTGTCTGTCTGTCTGTTACTCAATCACGCCTTAACTACTGAACCAATTTGCATGAAATTATGTATAGAGATATTTTGATACCCGAGAAAGGACATAGGCTACTTTCTACCCCGGGACATAGGATCGGTTTTATTCCGGAAATCCCACGGGATCGGAAACTATGCGGGTTTTTCTTTGACTGCGCGGGCGATGCCGCGGCCGCGGGTGGAAAGCTAGTTGAAAAATAAATTAATGTCAAATAGAAACAGTTCCTTGAAATAGAGTTTATTTAAAAAGATTAAAAATAATATTGGTAATTATAATAATTGTAGTTATAGGTCTGTGCTCATAGTTCATATATTTGGCGGGAAAATATCTATATAACTGCAGGTTTTATTTAATTGTTTTGTATGAAATATAAACACGTGTAAAATTGCGAGTAAAGTAGTGAATTTAATGATGAAGATCATAAATAAAAATTAATAATGAATTGTATTTCTTAATTACACGATGTTTCTTTCTTTTTGTTAGGACAGTATAATGCATACTTATTAATGTTTTATGTGTATAATTTTGTAAGTTTATTACTCGAGCAAATACAACTGAACGTATTTGAATTAGATTTGGCACTCATATATTTGAACGAGCTGTGCCCCGCGGTTTTACCCGCATTGCTCCGCTCATGTGGGTCTTTGCGTGATATATAATATTATAGCCTATTCCTCGATAAATGGGCTATCTAACACCGAAACAATTTTTCAAATCGGACCAGTAGTCCCTGAGATAAACGCGTTCAAACAAACTCTTCAGCTTTATAATATTATATTATATACCTAAATATATAATATCTGTGTCCGACTCGCACTTGGCCGGAATTAATATAATAGTAGCTTTATAGATTATACCTAGTCTTATCATCATACTACGATTAATATAAGTTCTATTTGATAACCTTTGCCTAGAGAATTGTATCGAAGGCGAGGTATTTCAACGCGCCGTTTGCGCGAGTCGCTCCTAGCGTCGCGTCGGCTTGTCAAGAAAACGCGTGGTAACGTTAAGTTCTGAGATATAATATGTATTTAATAATTACAGGGCTTCAGATGAAAACCAAAATTTAGCACGTTTTCTGTAGTACATCAAAATACATATCTGTATATAAAAATTATTTGCAAAATCAGAAATTTCATTATTAAATAATTCGTTTTCGATTTTTATTTTAGCCTATTTTTATGATTTTATATGATCGAGCAAAATACACGTGGTTGAGTAACAAATTAGCACACTTTTTAGGCAATATCTTGAAGTGTATTGATTATTTTTTCTAAAAGCGTCATATAATTGCAAATACATGAAAAATTTGATCTTGCAAACCAATTTTACTCCGCTTCGCTGATAGGACTCCCCCTATTGCTGAGTTACCACTAATTTCTTAATACTCTCCATCGGGAATGGTTTGTTTAAAAACATTCTTTTGTTTGTTTATAATATGTAAGTTTGCATTTCCTAGAAATGATTTAAATAATCTTTTATATTTGTAATTTGTAAACTGTTACTTGTAAGCTATGACGTATTAAAAACATCTTAGATTGTAAGTAAAAAAATGTAGAAAAGTATGTTACATTTAGATAAAAGATGTGATGATGGCAATTATTTATTTATATGTGTTGCTTGATTAAATAGAGGTAGATAGTGGGTAAAAACTAGCTTTTCCCCGGCATATACGAGACAAAAAAATCTGCCTATGTTTCTCGGTCAAAATATTCTAATGCTAAAATGTTTTTTTTTTGATCGGTAGAGATGATTTTTTAGTTGAATCGTAACAATAAAAAGTATCTTTATAGTATTAGCTATTTATTAACTAATAATTAAATATTGATTTAAATTACTTTGTGGTATCGAGTATCTAATAAATTGCATACCTATCTATACAAACATATTTAAGTACAAATTGCGATAGAAAGCTAGCTCATTGTTAGTTTCTATTGATACAACGACCCTGAAATATTCAATTATAATCGATCAATATGCAATACGTAGGTATATAAATATTTGTTTTGTATATGAAGCAATATAATTTTTTTGGTTTTGGAAATAAATTGCCAAAGAATATGGACTTCTTATACATTATTTTAAAAATCAATTTGAAACAAGGACTTATGTATGCTTATCTTTCATGAAATAGGCGATGTATGTATATGTAAATTTATAAAAGCAAAAGCGAATTGAAAAAGAAAATGTATAAAGGCGAAATCGAATAAAAAAAAACACATTTATTAAACTGAACATTTGACGTTGGCCGTTTCTCAGATCTACCTAATAGGCACACAAAATTTCATGAGTATCGGTTCAGCCATCCGAGAATTTTTTTATATATTAAGAGATTATAAATTGTTGCAGGTCTTTTCGCGGGCCAGACACAGTGGTTAGATGGGCTCGCCAAGAGCCTGGGCTACGAGAGCGTGTACCACCACGCGGTGATCATAGACGCAGGCTCCTCCGGGTCCAGGGTGCTGGCGTATAAGTTTAGGGTGCCGTTTACAGGTGGGTTATTATGGTATGGGTTATTATTATTTTTTATTTTTTTCTAGATAAGGAAGCGCTTGACGACAATCTCGCCTGATGGAAAGCTAAAATGTGGTCTAAGATGGTAGGCGCTTCCCTAGTAGGAACCGGTTCACTCTTCGCTTGAAGATTATACTTATGTACTGAATATTATAGATAATTTTACTTGACTATTCAGAAGCAGATTTATGATTTTATCGTTTAATATTTGTCAAGCATAACTTCTAATGATTCAAAACTGGTTTATTTTCGTAGAATGTATACCTACTAAGATTGTATTGCACAGCAACTTAGTTTAATTTAAAAGACTTTTCATCTTTAACAACTGTTAATTTTATTTCAGTATTCGGTCAAGCAAATTTGGACTTAGTAGATGAATATTTTGAAGAAAGCAAACCGGGTCTGTCCTCGTACGTCGACGATCCTAAGAAGGTAAGGTAACTGTGAATATTTTAATACTAGAATTAAGTATATAATAGACTAGATAAGGTTTTTAACGTTTTATATAAATACTAGCTTACCGCCCGCGGCTTCGCCCGCTTTGTCTCAAACCTAATAAATTATACACTAAAACCCACCTATTAAGTCACTCTATCTATTAAAAAAACCGCATCAATACCGTTCCGCAGTTTTAAAGATTTAAGCATACAAAGGGACATAGGGACAGAAAAAGCGACTTTGTTTTATACTATGTAGTGATAATGTTTGTCTTAAACTTAAATTTGTTTATATGTAGTGTGATAAGAATTACGTTTTTTACACGAAAATTTACAGACAAGCCACGTATTATTATTAATACAAATTGGGATGATGTTGTTGATGATGCTAATGCTCATAGTGATATGGATTTTCACGATGACGCTGATAAATATATTATTGATAATTACATAATTTTTGAGAATTTTAATATCATTGATGAGGGTAATGTTGTTGATAATAATGTTTCTGAGAATGATGTTACGATAATGCAGTTCTTGAAAACAATCTTGTAATGTAGATTAAGTATGTTGTTTTAAATCATAATAATATTGTCAGAAACGATATATTTATTTATTTATTTCGGTATCGGTATACTAGGTTCGGTATGCGATTATAGTCTCTATAATATATAACGTAAGAGATTTAATCGCGTGCCATCGGGATATCGCTACCCACGGATACGGTCTAGTTTGAATAGGCCTTAAATTACAATTTGAGACTTAACCTACTATACATTGTAACACACAGCCTTATCGCTAAATAGCGATTTCTTCCAGACAACCGGTTGTACAGAGAGTAATTCAATAAAGGATAGGAGTAGGGCATAAATAATTTGTAACCAATAAACATATTTTTGACTAGCCGGTTGGCTTGGTTGGTAGTGACCCTGCCTTACAAGCCACTGGTCGTGGGTTCGATTCCCACCAGGGGCAAATATTTGTGTGATGAACATAGATGTTTGCTCTGTGTCTGGGTGTTAATTATCTATAGAAGTATTTATTTAAAATTATATATGTATGTTTATTAGCCATTTGGTTTCCATAACACAAGCGAAAGCTTAGTACGGGATCAGATCGTGCCGTGTGTGGAAATTGTCCCAAATATTTAGTTAATTATTTTACGGGAGGCTCGTGTCCCAGCACGGAACATAATGGGCTGATGATGATGATGATATTTTAACAACATTCTAGGGCGCAGACACAATAGTGCAACTAATAAAAAAAGCGGAATTCCTAACACCGCCCGAAAAGCGTAAATCCACACCACTCGTGGTGAGAGCGACCGCGGGACTTCGGTTGTTACCGGCGATGAAAGCGCAGATGTTGATCAAGGAGGTCGCTGATGCTATTGCTAAGTGAGTTTTAGGGAATAACTGTATTGGAGGGTATTTGGAAAATTGTTCAAAATACTTGTATCCTTTCGCTTACTATGGGCTCCTTTTTCGAAAATAACTTAATTAATTTTTTGTTAGTATTTGGAAAATTGTTTGACCTTTACAGTAAGATGTTTATACCACATGTTAAAGACTTGTGGATTTTTTGATTTATCAGGATTTTAAAATTGACCATGTGAGTGAAATCACGTAATATGAAGGGATTCAAAGTTTCAAAGTTTCAGAGTTAAAGAAGAACGTTACAGAAAGGCTTTAATTTAGGAATACATATATGATAATAAAAAAAAAATGTGTGCGTGTACACACGTAAGAAGTGAAACTTCTTTATGACCTAATTTTTCAAAAAATAATTTACTATATGCAACTTTACAGAAATACGTCGAATCACGCGTGGTAGGGATAAGAAAAAGATGGCGCGTAACGGAAAAATGTCACGCGTAACGAAAAAATGTTACACTAAATTTTTTTCCAACCCCGATAAAGAAGTTTCACTTCAAAAACCTTTGTGGGTAACTTTATGACATAAGAACCTGACGGAATGTCTTCTTTCTCATACAAAAACATGTCAATTGGTTTGTCGTGTGTGGATTTTTCTGTTACACGAAATTGCTTTCTTTGAAAAAGGTTCAAAATTACGCTTACAAAATACAAATATAATAGAGAAAAATTTCTAAAGTATAGTTGTATTTCAGGTTAGGTTACGATGTTGGCCCCAATAGTGTTGAGATCATGGATGGTTCGGATGAGGGCATTTTCATCTGGTACACTGTCAACTTATTGCATAGTGAGTATTATTCGAGATTTTTGTAATATAGGTAAATTTTAATTTTTGAATTCATGTTCATATTTAAATTGATATGATATTTGTATTAAATGTGAAATTAATTGCGAATTAAATGGAAAATATCTACAAAAAATTCAGTCAGTAAAGTAATGATTTGGTGAATTGGTTATTTTTCAGATGCTTTAGGTATCTTTAACTTTGATTTTACTAGACTATTCAATAAGAGGGTAGTTCAATATTTATGAAAGTAGCTTCTTTTCACTCAATATACAATCGATTTTACGATTTATATATCTAGTTGAACAATCAAACAAACAAATTTGAACAAATAAATGTTTATATTTAATTATGAGAGTAGTGTTCAATATTAAAAAAAAAAAATATTATTAATTCAGATCTCATCGACGGTGAAACAATGGCGGCGATGGACCTCGGCGGTGGGTCCACACAGATAACTTATCAACTACAAGAATCGGACAGGAAACAGTACGCGCCGGGTGATCAGTTTGTAGTGCCCGCTGGTGAAAACATCACCCTGTATACTCATAGGTGAGGATATAATATGTGATTTTGTGATTTTTTTTGTATCACACCGCTTAGTGATCAGTTTGTAGTGCTGGTTGGTGAAAAGGTGATTACTTTTTGATTTTTTTTGTTACTGACGAAAAATGTGGTGTGTAAATAGCGTAGTAAAAAAAAACCTGCTATTAAAGGTGATTATTTAATGCATATTTTAAAACATTGTTGTAGAAATAAAAAATAACAACTTGAATATAACTCAAATTCTGTAATAAATTATATAAAATCAATGAAATGGTTATAAATAGAACAAGCATTTTTCCCGTTAAACTCAATGAAAAGGACAAAGCCATATTAGTATACAGTGTCTTGCTTACTATACTCAGTTTATATAGTTTATATAGTCTATTTTTTCAGTACCAACTCGATCAAAAATAAAAAAGTGACCGCACTATATTGATATACACAGCGGACGGTAAAAGCGTTATATACAGTATGTTCACAAAACATTTTTCTGTATTAAAGTACATAACTGACGTTTACTACAGCGTTATCGGTTATACACTATACAGTATGTTCACAAAACATTTTTCTGTATTAAAGTACATAACTGACGTTTACTACAGCGTTATCGGTTATACAGGGTTACTTGTAAAACACCAGCAACCTCGCAGGACAAGATAGCTAACATCATAAGTAACAACATTTGTTCTACGACTTTTGGCATAACGCAATAAATTATTTTTAAATGATTTTTTAAACTTTTATTGTACTCTCCTAACATTTGTAAGTCTATGTTCTATTCATTATCGGATGGACGACGCGACGCCCCCTTCCCCCTCTCGTTCGCTTCTTGTATACGTAATTGATGGGAGGCGTAGAGTTTATAATATTCAAACGGAAAATTAAATGAATATTTATTTTTGTATGAAAATAAAATCTAACAAATTATCAAAAGTCGTAGAACAAATGTTGTTACTTATGATGTTAGCTATCTTGTCCTGCGAGGTTGCCGGTGTTTTACAAGTAACCCTGTATACTATACAGTGTGTTCATAACCTTTTTTTTCCAGTTTCCTCAAGCTCGGTCTCCTAGCAGCTAGACACGG
>CAJQZM010032663.1:0-30728 GCA_907164665.1 Colias nastes | reverse complement strand
CCAAAAAGATAATATGCTTATAAAGTGGTGAAAAGGATTCAAGGATGCGATCGAAGGACGGGAAATAATTAACTGTAAGGTTGGGGGAATAGAAGACACCAAGAAGAATTTTAGTATTCGAGGAAGTAATTTCGATAAGAAGATGTTCGGCCGCATCGCCAGGTGGGGGCTGAGGAGATAAACTAATAATGGAATAAGAAATTTGAGACCGCAAATATATAGCCACCCCTCCGCCTGCTCGGCCGATGCGATAATATGCGATAATTAGCATGTAGGAGAAAAATAAAGGATTGTTATCGTACTTTCTCCGACATAGTCAATTTTCTAGATTTTTTGGAACGTTATAGATTTACACGGCAATAAGTACATGTACTAAAAAAGTGACAGAAAAGCTTTAAGGGTTAAGAAATCTATTTGAGAAATGAATTCTATACACAGGGGATGCAGTATTTCAGTAAGCTTTAGTTCATTAGCAGCATTAACAGGTTTTTCTGTGAATTAAAAAGCATATAGTTCATAGAAGTAAGAAATCACAGATCACAGAAACTAAAGGGAGATATGGTTAGGGGGCGGGGCCGGTGTCGCAGCAATATGTACAAAAAGAGAACAAACTGTAGCGGTGCTGTATACGTACGTCACTTACAATCTAGTGTGCGAACGAATAGTCGCTCTCATATTTTTGTGTGATGACACGCACACAACGCGAAGTATTGTTTTGATTTTGTTTACTGCAGTTGTGTGCGTAAATTTTTTATGAGACACGGTTTCGTACTCAGCGCAAGCGATTGGCATCTCTCTAGATCTCTATGTAAGAAATATATAGGTATATAATATAAGAAACTTTTTAATATTCACATAATATTTATTATTTAAATAATATCTACTATCTTGATGTCGATGAAAATAGGATGCTATCACAGCGATGATTTTGAGTATGAAAAAATATGTGAGGCACAATACAAAAAAGTATTTCTTAAATTTCTCTTATTTGAAACGAAAAAGTTACCTATAATATAACAGAGGAAGAATACAGTTATACAAAAGTTAAATAAGGTTTTAAAAAACAGATATAATATTCTACTAAATTTCAAGTCAAATCAAAAACTAGCAAAGCATTTTATTCTTTGATATTTATCAAAGAAAAAACAACCATGTGATGTGAAATCAGCTAGAAAAGTAGAAACCTTTCATAAATGCTCTCGATAGCATGAAGGTAACTCCAGATGGATCAATAAATATAGCTTTGTTTATTCTTAATAAGTCTCATGTTATTTTTCCCTGCCCGAATCCACCGTATTTTTACGACTGAATAAACATCGTTAATTAGGTTGTTTGATAATTACATCGTTGTTTTTAATAATGCTTTACTAGGAACTTACGGAATGTAAACATTTCGTAGAATTCGTTTTGTTTTTAACGTGAATTACAATGGTAGAACATAATTTAATTTTATTTAATATTATGCTGCTGTAGTTTATAGATAAACTAGCTTTCCGCCCGCGGCTTCGCCCGCTTTATCTAAAACCTAACATATTATATACTAAAACCTTCCTCTTGAATCACTATATCTATTAAAAAAAAACGCATCAAAATCCTTTGCGTAGTTTTAAAGATTTAAAGGTACAAAGGGACATAGGGACAGACAAAGCGACTTTGTTTTATACTATGTAGTGATATTGATATAAAGTGACATAAATAATGGATTGAAAACGAAAGTGTTGCGAAAGGAAAGAAGCAAATATTATTGCAATTTGGTTGGAACACGAGGACGCTGATTGCTTCCTGCGACCATCGATATCAATCCGAGTGTAATGCAGAGATAAACAAAAAGGATAAAACATTGGTTTCGTAACGTGATAGACTAGCTATTTCCATGTGTCAACCAGAGGAAATAGGCGCTTCAACAAACGCATTTGATGCAGGCGTCAACTTCGATTGAATGTTTTTTGCTTTAATAATTGAAACAATGGTTAAACCTACCGAGATTTATACTATATTTATGATTAAATAAACAATTTGTAGAGTCATTCAAAATGCTGGGTTAAAAATTAAATATCTACTCAGTTCAATAATCTTAATAACTGCTATTATTATTTTTGACCTAGTTTGTGTTTAAATAAAAAGTAAAATAGAAGATTTTTATATTTTCTTGTGTCGAATTATATTATAAAGAGGATATATATTTTGTCGTGTGTTTATCATATGCCTCTTGACTCTTCACCATTAAAATACTGCAAAATATTGCAATTGACGTAGGTAATAACAGTTACATATTCAACCAAAAATTCCATCGTTCCTACAACAAAAGCTCACACTTTCGTATGAAGAGCTAAATTTGTACAACAATAAAATGTAATTCGGAGTGCACTGAAAATTCTCCATCTGTGAATACACGGAAATTAACGCCACGTGTCGATGAACAACGCCTTTGTGGAATGACGAAACATTTAACATTGGAAATGAGGTTTTCACCCACATCAGTTATATTTTAATGAAAGCTCACATTGTAACTGTCGCTTGCTGCCTGCAGCTTGTACCTATGCACCACAATCGTACGCTTACTATTCTGGTTGTAAGTTTACATAGGTATATACCTACTCCTTTAAAGGTTTCTGTTCAATAAATATTAGATTTGGGTTCTTCTTTAAGAATGTCTATTGTCTTTTATTTAATGTTATCATTCAAGCGCAGTATACAAATTCTTTTCAGTCTGTCTCTCTGAGTTCGAAACGTCAGGAAAAAATATGTATGTTGAATAAAATCCTTACACCTCAAATTTTTTATAGTATAATTTCGATAATATGCTCAAAGATGAGGACTGCCAACAGAATTGGAAACATAAAAGTTAAAAATCGATCAGTTAGATAAACAAAACTTAAATATAGTCAAAAGCGAAATTAAGTAGAAACTAATTAAACGCTCTTACTAATGTAATAACGATGCAACATGTTATATTTGCTTGTGTCGTCGCCAACGCAAAAGTTTTGCAACTGCCAAAAACCACAGTTGACAGATATATACGTACATACAGTTAGGAAACTAAGCCCCTGCGATGAAATTATGACATAAGCACTATTATAGCTATAGGGCTGTTACCTTTTTGATATTTAACCGACTTCAAAAATAAAGGAGGAGGTTATCAATTCGGCCTGTATATTTCTGTTTGATTTTTTTTCACAGATGATTTTGTGGTAATTTTGAGATTAAAACCCGTTAAAATACAAAAATGGTGTACTTAGCCTAAATATGAATTTACAAGAAGAAACCATCCGAATAAATATACCTTGTAAAAGTAAATACTTTTTTTCAGTGCTATATTTCGAAATCTTGTTTTGTTATGGACGCCGAAGGCTATATTTTAATGTACCTAAATTATTTATAATGCTTGATATTTGTATGATACATCATTCAATAATAATTATTTTAAACCAGAATTAACAATACTTGTATGTAGGTATACCTACTAAATTATTTTTAAAACGATAAATTAAATTAAATTAAAAAACACAAAATATGCAAAAATAAATTAAAATTATTATTATACGAGCATAGAACCTTTTTGTTTTAGGATGAAAAAGAAAATAGTTTGACAGGCTTAGTGCGACAAAGTGGTAAAGTCATGTATCGATAAAAATACAATAATTATAATATCTATCTTTTTCTTCCCTAATATTTACGTAATTATGCACATAAATTTAAACAAGATTTTTTTAAGGTTTCCATTTTTTTAGATTTTCGTGCTCTTCTAGATTGCGTAAAAAATAGATGCGATCTTTAAACAGACTGGACTCCTAATAGGTACTATTTGTAGCTATCATTTTGGTAGAAAATATGTCAACATAATTTAAAACTCATACTGCCATATCTATAGAAATTAAAAAATAGTCTCTTTTTAACTTGTAGTCAGATACGGTATTTACAAATATATTTATTGAAAGGGCTACAAACTGAAACAATCGATATTTATTTAATGTGAAATGACATCACTTTAAACTTTTTTCTATACTATGTATCTTTGTCATTCAAAATCTGTGGATGTGTCACCCGCTACTATCGATCCCCCTCAATACCCTCGTAACACGCTTGATGGGGGGGGAGCCATTTCGAACATTTTGTATGAAGTTTCCTTACTGTATGTATCTGTATATTGTGCAAAAACCGCAATACATTACCTAATTACAGATACATTAATTTTTAAATTATTATTTTAATAGTATTTCTAAAACTAGTAAGTAAGTACTTATTATATCAATAATTACATGGCATGAACCCATGCTTCATTTAATAAAAATCGTGGATATATATTTTTGGAACGTAAACAATCTTACATGTAGGTATATTTAAAACGAAAAAAATATTTTAAAACAACAACTGTATTATCTTTCCCTAATAGAAATCAGCATACAAAGTAACATTAAAAACTATTCAGCTTACATCGCAAACACGCTCACAGATAACCTTTAAAATTCATGCAGAGTCTGGAGCGCAAATCATATTAATAACAAACTGCAAGTCAAGCGTGCGATTCCATTTCTCGATTGGGGGGAATTTTCATAATGTCTGCACTATGCGGATATTCACCGTTTAATATTCACGTCCAGTGTACCGACAGCTTTACTTCCGCGCCCCTAAATTAGATATTCCCTTCCAGGAACTTCGACATTGGCCTTTGAATACTGAAAACGTGACCTTTGTGAAACGTTCAATCGTTTTTCTGTTACAATTGAACGGCTGCCAAGCTGTTTCTTATATGGCACCCAATTTGTAATTTGTGTAAACTAATTTGTTATATTATGTTTAAAACCAATATTGAGTTTTACATTAGACTCTACATACCTACTCGTACCTACTGTTCAGGGTATTTTTATAACATAGGACTTGAGACATGAATTAGAATACCCATTAGATACACATTAAAATATTTATTTGATGTGTTTTAATCAAAACCATAAACAGTGACCATCGAGTATACTTCTATTGCCACCTGTTAGTTGTCTAATAAATATATTGTAGGTAAATATACAATTTCTCAAAAATGATTACTTTTGGAAATTATGCATCAGTAAACACTAGACATACCGCTTAAGAATTTTCAAACAGTCTTAGTAATTGTAGTAAATACCTTTATATTTTACCTGGAAACGAAACAGGGACTTCTGAGAAACAATACACTTCCATTCTCTGAGAGTTCTTTCATTAAAGTTAATAACGCAAAGAAAGTGAACTGGCAGAATTGCTTTGAAGTGACATGAGGATGCTATAATATGGAAGAAGAAATTTCTCTTAAACTGCTTTTTGACACAAGTAATAACTGTACAATATTATATTACTTACTATTCTCGTAATAACTGAACGTGAGTGTGTTGTGTAGTAAATAAAACAATTACCGTTGGAGTGCAAGTAAACGATAAGAAAACAATTTTTCTTGACGTCAAACACGACAAATTAAGACTTCATATAGAGAGTTAGCTGGCGAATCGCTTTTGTTTTGGTCTTTTGAAAATAGGTATTGTAAAGCAGAATATGTGTCTATTTTTTAAAATAATTCAACTATTAATCTTTCTCTAGGTTATAATAACATAAGAAAGTAACAAATAAATTTGTTAATGGTGCGTTTTAAACATTAATTAAAATATGAAAGTTGTTGCTTCGATGTAAGTAGTTATTGCTCGCCTCACCTGAAAATATCATGTCAGAGCTAACTGAAACAGTTTGAATAGTTAATAATAAAAATACCCAAACTGGGAACCCCTGTCCCTCTTGGGAAAACTGGTTAAAGACGATGGTAATTGACTTTGAATTACACCCCTCTTTTCGTGTCGGGCCTAATGAAAATAAATACGGGTTTCGAGCCTTACAAAATTGAAATCAAAGCTGTTATTAATTTCCTACAAATTTTAAAATAATAAACGCAATCAACAACAACCATTAATTAACTAGTTCTCTTTTTCTCAAACTATAATTTCCAAACCACTCTTTGAAGATTGATTGCTTCGAAATTATCGCTCATCGGGCAATTATTGTAGAACCTTTTTGTCAAATCACCGTAAAATCATCTATTATAGCGCTATAAGTTATTGCTTGCATCGTCACGAAAACTTATTATAACATTTTAACTCATTTATTTTACCGAGCTGAAAGATAGCTTTTGTTGAAGACTTCGCGGTTTGCTTTTTTCATCATAACTTGGGAAAACTTTTTCTCTTTAACTGGCCTCTCCGAATCGGTGGTTCTCAATTTTTGTAGATTTATTTAACCGACTTAACTGAACGAGGGTAATGTAGAATGATAAAATAAGAGGCTCGATAGAAACTAAAATTATTAGGAAAGTACACAATTTTGATACGAACATTAAAGGAAATGCAGTGGATTTATTAAAACTTATTATCACATTAAACAAATATAATAGAATTTGACATTGATAAACCAATATAAATTACTAGCGGTCCGCTCCGGCTTCGCCTGTGGTACCTGTTTACGATTTATCTCTATAAGAACCATCCTCCTACTTCAAGCAATATTATAAAAAAAAAGAATAAACGAAATTGATTCAACCGTTCTTGAGTTTTGCGCTTAGCGATTTAGCGCATAGATAGCGCATTTGGCGATTCATTTTTATTACAAAGATAACAGATGTTTACTTCGAACTAGAACTCTTAAAGACTTATTGAATATGATCTTTTTGTGAGTAAATTTACTGAAAAAAACAAAATAATAAGTTATCTTGATTCGATTGATACGACTTCGTCCCGCAATGCTGATAAAACAAATTCGGAATAGAAAAGAAAACGTTCATTAAAACTTCGACGGTTTAACTTTTTTTAATTAAGTTGTTTATGTCTGCAGAAAATATTTAATTTACTGTAAGAAAGAATAAAATTAATAAATTTTGTTTCAATATATCATTTCTATATGATTATTTACTTAAATTATAAAAAAGTCTATATGCCATCGTTGTCCAAATAAATTCGAAACATTTGTGAACCGTAATAGATATCGTTTAATTAATTAATTGCAAAATGAGAAAGAAAACTCTGAAAAAGCTGTTTCAAAAAAACCTTAATTATGTTATAGTGATACAGCAATGACCTTTCTTTGTGAAATCTAGCGAACGTGATTAATTACATAGACCAATGTATATTCTACTTCAAAATTTTAATCAACTTCAGTCCAGTAATTAATGAAATAACCTTAAAAGTCCACAACGGGTGGGCGTCGTTTATAATTGCCACAAACACACGTAGGCAGAAAAACGAGTTATTTTGTCCCAAATAATTTAACTCTCATTCAGTACTTAGATTTATCACCATCCATCATGTGATGGATTTATAAATAAATGGCATACTTTTAGATTGAATGAAATTAATTTTCTGGTAGGAATCTACCATATACTATAATCATTTGTATAAAATATAGGACGGTCTAGTCACACCCCGGACACTCCATACAAAATGATCGTTTTGACAGTCACACTGTAGAGACTGCAAATGTGTGTGTTAACGCTTTATGGTTGGCACATTTGTGACTAGCGTAAAAAAAATTCGCGTTTTTCTGATGAAATACATCCGTAAACAGCACAATATCTAACCATTTTCTACGAAAAACGATAATCACAAATCCAAAATAATAAAATTACTTTAAGTCAATTTGATTAATGTTGTCAATCTTCGTTGCGTATCGTCCTTGCAGAAAAATATGGCCCATTTTATGTCTGATCGCGCGGGGGTGAGGTAAGTTTAATTTTGGCGGGAGGCGGAGAGTGTCCGTTCTGTAGCGTTTAGCTACTATTATGTATTCTGTGGTCTAGTTTTAATTGTATTGATTGCAAAGTTAACATTTATTTTTTAAGTCTAATTTTACAAAACTATAATAAATATACGTGTGAAACCTTGAACCTTAAGGATGACTTACATCATATTTAAATATTTTATTTTGCACATTGCTCTCGGTACCTCGATGAGAAAAGATCTTCAGAACAGCAATGAAATTTTCATCAAGTGTAGTGGAAAAAAGGCGGCTACACAAAAGAATTATTCATAAAGCTTTCCGACAAATAAGCGACTGGAGTCACACGGTTCCTGAACATCACTGAGCATTTGATTCTTCACGCTACCCTCGATTATTCGTAGGAAACTTTTTAGGACATTTTTGGTCTAGCGTTACTTCTTACCATGAATCATAATATCTCAAATCCTGGGTCTTAGAGGATCGTAATCATACTTGGCCTAAATATTAAAATGTAATAACACAGGCTTTGTTAGTAATCCCTTTGCCTGACAGGATCCAATCTAGAACCGACTCTTCTTTGTTTCCGTATTTCATCAAGGGATATAAAACTACTTTATAAATAAACTGATGTAATGAACTCAATTCTTAGTGAACCTTCTGTCTTGCCAGTATGAGGTAAATGCAATTAACATTAGGAATTATTTATATTAGGAATAAAATACGTTAAGAAAACTTTTATTTCAAAAAGTAGCATGTCCTTCTCGGACATTTTTGTATTAAACACCCGACAATAGATATGGTATAAATATAAGATTAACGTCCACTAATAAGCAATTATTTTTCTTTGTTTGTCATCGGTAATAATGTAACTTCCTGCAGATAATCTCGGCTAAAGAAATAACACTAATTAGGAGAGATTTATCTTTCTATGAAGTTAATGGTTACCTACTAATGTTATTAACTTATTTATCTCAGCTATTAATAAAATTACGTTTTTTGCGAAGAAATTATTTATAACTTCAGGCCATCCTTAGGAACCCATCCGAGCTAATGTAATATCATGAGTTTTTTATGCTTTAAAGGATTTCTCAAGACTAATGAAACGGTAGACCAATATATTTATTGAATTATTTTCAAGGTTGATTTTGATTCTGTCCCTTGTGTATTATCGGTAACATTATCATTACATACATATCATAATATATACGTATATAACAGTTATGTCATTATACATCAGTCAGTATCGACATTCGAAATCGAAAATTTAACAATAATTCCAAAAGTTTTCAAACTTCGGTCAAGTGAATGGTACATTGGGACGACAATAAATCTCATTTTGCAACCTTGTCCGCAGTCCGGAACATTGTTAAAATTGCAATTAAATTATTTTTTGCTGTATGGTCGTGAAAAAAATTCCAAAAGTTCTGCAAACTTGGGGAAGTTTTCGATATAATATTTCATATCACGTATTAAATTTGCAACCAATCTAAGTGTACGGAACATTTTTTGTTATTGAATATTAATGTTTTTTTTTTTATTAAACTGAATGAAAACGTTCCAAAAGTTCTGCAAACTTGACACAGATATCGGAAATATATACCGAACGGTTGTATAAATTTGCAACCTTTTTCGTTGACCGGAACATGTTTATTTATAATTATTTTTAATTCGTGGTAATTTTTTCGAGTAAGGTGGTCTCGGAATAATTACAAAAGTTTTGGAACTTGGTTGCAAACTTCGAAAACATCTATTCTGATGCATTTACAAATTTGCAACCTCATACGCGATCCGGAACTTTATGCAATTTGCAAAAATGTATTTTTTTTATTTTTTCACCTTCAAGAAAATTTCAAAAGTTCTGCAAATCGAGGGAACTGTTTAATTTTGGGATTAATATCAGTAACCCATTTTCACTTTAAACTAAAATTTAAGATTCACTGTCAACATTTGCTTAAATGAACTATGCCAATATTATCAAGATGTTTGATTGTTTATTGGAAAGAGCTTATCACATCAACTACAGGTAGGTATTTAATCAAATCTATGAAAACAAACTCCCAGTGATTTAGACTTACCTTTACAACACATTCCTTAACACAAATTTTAACTAGTTTTATTACTATACGCCTTTAGGGACGACTGTAATATTCCTTCAAAAATTAAATTCCTCCCTCAAATACTAAGGACAAAATATTGCGAGTCAAAATTATGATTGACATTCGAAATAAAATTATTAATTTTATAAACTTTATTAATTTTGAAATAATAAAACTTACCTACCTTTGAATAAACGTTGGTACCATTTATCATCAAGACACACAAAGAAAACTCAAAAGAATTGCTTGTAGATGTGAGCTCCTAAAATATATACTAATACATACGTGTACATAAATCGTGTATACAATATTCGTAATAAAAATATGTCAAATAGGACAGAAAGTTCATTTGATTTTCCTCACAATTACTTCGGTCTCGTCAGAAGTTCATCAGTCATTCTGCTGACAAGACAAACGATTTCATTCTGTATATTATGTATACCTTCGGGACTACTTATATAGCAATTCCAACCCAGGAGCTGTCACTTTCATTAGCTTGGACAGAAAGGAATCCCTGTTGAAAATTGTATTTTGTCGTCTTGGTATGAATGTATGTACTGATTTCACTACATTTTGACAATCCCCTTTGCCTGGTTTAAGTCAAAAATTTAAATCTAGCTAGATGGATATAACCATTTGTTTATTATAACTAGGCTTCTATCCGCGGCTTCGCCTGCGGTGAAACTTAGAAGTATATTGTACTTATGAAATAATGAGGTTTAAAATTACAACGAGAATTAAATTTATAACAAGGTCATTATTGTAAATTGTTTTTACATTGCAAGAGATAATATTAGTCAATCGATAAAAGTTATTTATTAAATGAATTTCATCAAGGGAAGTGCCAAGAATAAAGTGCCAATGAAGCATTTTATCCCCCTCTCAAGCTCAATAAAAGAAAAATCAATTTGATAAAAATTTATATAATAAAGGAAGTAGTAACAAAATTGGGATTAAGCTGCAAAAGAAATTTTGTATTCTTCTACAGGACAAAAGTTTTTAGTCGCCTTTAATCTGATGATACTGTCATATGATGCATATAAAATGTTTCCATCCCCTTCTATTGCCAGTCCATAAATACTATCAATTTCTGCTATTCTTTCCACTTCCTTCTTATTCACATTAATGTAGAAAATTCCGTCAGGTGTTGAGAAATACAAGTTTCCATTCAAATCTGATGTAAAACCATTCACATTAAAGTCTCCTATGTAATCTATTAAACCGTTTGATTTTTTATAGTAAAATAACCCAGAAGAGTTTGAAAAGTAAATGTTTCCATAATTGTCTAAACCAATTAAGAATGCTCTAGTATTCTGCAACTCTGGGACCTTTTCAAATTTATCGTTCCTGAATACAAACGCATTTTCATCAGGATACCTCGAATAATACAGTGTGTCTTTATAAAACAATTGCCATATGTTATCATTAGTTGTGTGTAAATGTTCAGCCTTTTTAGATGCGTAATTATATTTATAAATCCCGTCTCTTCCTCCTAAATACACAATGTTTTTCTTACTGTCTACTGCGTTTGCAAATCCTCCGCTGATTCCGGGAATGTTACTGAATTCATTCGTTTTCAAATTAATGAATGCTGATTCAAAAACGTTTTCTCCTTCTGAAGAGTAACTGAAGAATACCGTGTTTGTATCGTAGTCCATGGCTAGCTGGTAGGGACTCGTCAGGCCAGATTTCAATACTTCCTTTTCATGTTTAATGTTATGTGCAATGATACCGCTACATTTATCTTCTGTATATCGCGATTGAGTCAGAGTAAGGACAGCTAGCAGAATTAATAACTTCATCTGAAATTAATAATGTCGATTAGTAAGCACTAAAAAAAGAATATGTGTACTAAACAAAGTTTAATAGTCATTTTAATGTATTTTCAATAATGCAAAGTTAGGTCGTAATCGCACAATGAAATAAAAATTGTGTTACGTAGTATTTCGATAGTTCTAAGCTTATCACCTACTTTTAAACATTTATATTTCTAATACTGTTATCTTATCTTTTACCCAAATAACAAATATTTAACATAATTATTATTTTGTATTTGAATTTGCAATGAACGTTTGTTATTTTAACTACGTACGTAAATAATTATAATATTTTAAATAATACTCACATTATCGGTTGAGAAGTGTTTCGTGCAATACTTACAATAATATACTGATAATTGTACACTGGTTATAAATAAAGATGATACGAACACAAGGATAAACACTGGGTTATGACTTTAAGAGGAAAGTGGACAAACGTCTAATTAACGACTATAATTCTGAACAAATATGATAATACAATTTGTTTATGAACAAATAACAAACAATATTAAGCTGGCTATAATCTTTAGGGAGCGCACTAATTACTGTTGGTTTATTGAAACAATAATGAAATAAAAAAATGATTTGTATAAATATATCACAGTTTGACCTATTGCGTAAAAAGTATAAAACCCGGGGACCTGGGTAAAACCCTATACAATATAATGGACCTATTTATTCGTAATCTGTTATAAAAATGCCGATTAGTAATTTATAGTCAATCACATGACTAGTATGATCTCTTCATTGCGGGGACCAATATTTACTGAGCATAGAAACAAAGGGTGATGAAATCTTAAATGGGAAATGAACCTTAAACACAGTATTTCCCAGTAGTCCTTACATAATACGGTCATTGGAGAGGACTCGCCGGACAACAAGCCCTTTCTGTTTACAGTAACCTAAACCAATCTTTACTCATTTTAACGTTAATGTGAATAACATTATGTAGCGAGAAGTTGAAATATAAACAATATAGTAGGTAGAATCTGTATTTAAAATAATCTATCTGTATCTTTTTTTGGTGGTAAACACTAGTAATAGTGTAGGTGCTTTGCCGGCCTTTCAAATATACTCTTTCGTTTTCAACATTTTTCTAATGGAAGAGTTTATAACTAGTAGATATTAAATTGATAATAGGTAGGTTATTTCTAGTGATTTCTATCTGCTTATCTAGCTTCTCAAACGATCGCTCTGATGCACTTTGCCTGTATTTTGTATTTTGTATTAATCATATCGTTATATTATTTTTTAAGAAATAGATATAGGATGATATGGCTGTGTAAATAAAGCATTTTAAAAAAAATCTTTTAATTAGGCTGATAAAAAAAATTATCGGATAATTAATTAATCTCATAACTTTGAAGTTTTATACAGCGGTAAAATTTCAAACCATTCTACTTTTTAGTCTACTCTTAGTACGTTCTAATAGATAGTAATACTACCTATACATTTTTACCAAATAATTTTATGTAAGTATAATATTATGTACAAACTACAAAGTAATCTTAGTTACAATGACAAACACGTGTAAAGAGATGCAATTATTATAATAATTATCTTATTATTCATATACCTACGTTAATTCTTAGGTTATATTTTTATCTGGGATTTTTGTATGTCATGCCATGTTATCTGGGGTCAACTTGCTTAAGCATAATATTATGATCGTTAGGTGTATACAATCTACATATTATTTAATTCAAAATACCTAGATATATAAATAGAGTATGTGTGCCGAAGTGCACGTATAGTTTTTCCTATGGATTAGAGACTTATGCAGGATTTGCTTGTCTATACTTTTAAGTTTTAACATTATAAAGCTGAAGAGTTTGTTTGTTTGTTTGTTTGAACGCGCTAATCTCAGGAACTACTGGTCCGATTTGAAAAGTTCTTTCAGTGTTAGATAACCCATTTATCGAGGAAGGCAATGAAGGCTATATATATCATCACGCTAAGACCAACAGGATCGTAGCAACGCGGGTAAACCCGCGGGGCACAGGTAGTATAATATAATCGAATATTTCCTCAGTAGTAAATCAAACTGAAAAGCACACGATATAATTCAAAGTGTTTCTAGTAAAATTAACTCTAGTTATCCGAAAAAAAAAACTATATCTTTCCTACTAAAAGTAACATTTTTACACAAAGTTAACCGATTTTATTGACTAAGTACTTTGTAACCTTTTGTAATTTTATGTAAATAATTATAGTTAATGTAATTAAACGTTTGCTTATCCCAAATGGAGCTTGTAGCGAGAAAATAATATATTATTGCTTACCAGTGTAATTAAAAAAATAACTGAGAAATTAATGAATCCAGTTATTTACAATAAAGCAGTAAAGCTTTATACAATTAATCCTTCTTATTTAATTATAATAAGAAATTGGGTTGGTACGCTACATCAAATAGAAAATTAAGGTTTAATATTCATTTCATTTTAATAAATTATATGTAGGTACAAATTAAAAAGCCTTCAGAAATCCTAAATCAAGAGAATATAATAAAAAATAATATAATAATAAAACATGATATTTTTTCATAATGATAAAGCCTTGTTAGATTCTTAATTTTATCTAGGTGTCATTTCTAGTTATTGACTACCTACCTACTAAGGGAATTTGGTATTAATGACATCATGAAAATAGTGCTGGATGTTATGTGCCTATACAGTATACTAATAACAAATTAACTTGTTCAATGAACGTATGAAAAGTACAATGAGTAGTTGACTACTTACCTACCTACTATTAAATTCTCATAACTCTTTCTATGTATATCTATATGTATACGTTAGAATTTCAACGTTTACATTTTCACCACATATGAAAAATTAGGTACGTGTTTTCTTTGGTCGCGGAAGAATTCCAACCAATACCCGCGGCCAAATCGTTAAAGCGGCTCGACGGAACACAGTGGGATTTTAGTCGGTATGAATCCGACATAACCCACGGCTCCTTCCCCAGGGGCCGTGGGTATCTATGCAAGCTTTCCCCACTTAAAAAAAATAAATAAAGGCACGTGTTTTCTTATTATGAAAAAAGCAAGTAATGAAATATTATTATCTTCAAATAGTATTCTATCGAAAATCTACATCTAAATAAACAATAGCACGTAATTAACAACATGAAGCTGATATTCAATGTTTTCTTTTATACAAAAGCTGTAGATTCAATAAGAAAATATATTCCTCAAAGGATTCTCTTGAGACCTAAACATTGAAAATGGCGATTATTTTAGTTAACAAAAGACAATTTACGTAACATAAATAACAATCGAAATTTCAAGGTTCCCGATACGTATAGGTACTACATACGTAGTATATTATTATTAGTCTGTGGTACTACAAAAAAATGTAACTATTTCACAGATAATGTAGGTAATTGTAGTTTTATTAAGAAATTAAGATATTTTAAAGAAATACGCAATCCACTAGTTTTTTTTAAAGTGAAACTTTTATTACATCGTCTCAAACTTTTTGGTCTGTGTAGCGCATGTCGCGTGTATCGCGGCTGCCGAGTAGGTATCTACTCGGCACGCGACATGCGCTACACAAAGCAGTGTTCGGAACCGTTCGAACAGTTTCACTTTTACCGTGGTTTCATAAAACCACACCCGGATATGTCGCCATGACCTCACCTTTGAAACTTTTATTTTATTTCATACATACTTTTTTGTTAGTTTATTAACAATAAAATGCAGTTCCAACATGAGGTATCTAATAATATAAATTATCTTATTACGAAGATGAAAAGTTTCTCGTAGTTTATCTTACACTTACAAAACTTAAATTAGCCTAAATTACATTTTATAGAGATATTAACATTTTAGATCTTTCAGAGACAGTAACAGTATATATACCCACGTTACATTAATTATAAATGTATTATATATCTATCCTCTACCTTAGGTGGCCTGGAAGTAATCGCTTTTAAGCGATAAGGTCACCTTTTGTACTTTACCTCGCCTCTATACAACTATTTAATATACTGTAAAATGAAAAATGAACACGTTCATAACATATAGCAATGCGCTTCTCGAGATATAACCATCCATATTGGACCAAAAGCTTTTAGAGCGCTGGCTGAAAGGGGTGCATCCCATTTATATTTCTGAAGATCAGGCTTCTGTAGACCAATTTATATAAGACACTCACTGAAGACACTTCATATACCGAATGAAAAATGATTTTATGCTGCATATACATAATAGTATTTAAGGCTTTATTTAATGGTTACGAAAAAATTAATAAGTAAGTTGATTCCGTGATTTTGATAGTTGTTAAATAAAATTTTACGCATTTTCTATTTTAATTTTTAGTGTTAGCCCATATTATAAACAAATAATATAAAGCTAGTTAATCAACTAAAAACAACTCTAATAAGAGACCTCCTCATTTTATGATATCAGTTAAACACCAGTTTTTAAGGAAAGAAAAATATTAACAGGTTTCTCCGAATTTCGATTTGGGGACGAACTGAACTGTTTATCTAACGGAATGCCGACAAGGCAGGACGCCAGTTAGTAACAATGAACCTAAGATTCTAAGATAAACAGGCTCGTTATTTTTCAATTATTCAAAATTAGAACAATAATTTTTATCAGTAAAGGCGGCTTCAAAAGCCACGCCAATAATGTTTTTAAATTTAGTATGAAAGCGTCTTTAGAATCGAGTACCTACACTCCACGTTTTCATGAATCATATCTGAATGACACTTCCCAACGTTGAATGCATATTTTGCCCCTGTTTCATATTGAAACATTTATTTGCCACTTTCTACAATGCCGTATCTCCCCGTTCATTCATCTGTGATGACGGGTGAAATATTATATTTTGTGTATACCCTGGCTGTCCGCAAAATATAATATTTCAATATTAAGGGAATATACAAATGTAACTATAAATGCAGAAATGTTCAATACTTTAATAATAATTCTTTAGTTATTATTATTAATTAAGGGCTGATTTTTCAATCCTTGGTTAATTCTTATTCATCGAATAACGTATTAAACTACAATTTCAAAAATGTATTCTAATTGTCCGTATATTTTGACAGTTTACAGGTGACATTTTAAAATGTTCGTGTAATACTTTATTGGACGGATAAATTTTAACCAAGGATTGAAAAATCGGCCCTAAAAAAGATAGGACACCCTTATATTATCACTAGGAGGTATAAAATAGTTTATTGAGAAAAGGTCTCTCGTGTTAATAGGTAGGTACCTATTAACAATAGAATTTATACAAAAAGTAAATTTCACTAATAATTGATAATGATTTATAGTAGTTATAAGACTGATTCATAAACAAAACTCTGTAATCTCAATAACTTTAAATCCGAACAAAGTAAACTCGATATTTTATCCATTTTGTTTATCCAATATACGTTTTCAATATCTACAAAAAACCGCGAATAAACAAGAAACAAAATATGTACTTACGCGAAAAGAAACACAAATATTTGTTCGAAATATTTGTTCTTATAAAAGCCAGTGTATAAAGCAGTAGGTATAAGAAGTTACGAGTTACACTATATTGAAATAGACTTGCATCGTAGTAAATTCACAGCACTGGGGATCCAATATCGCGATATTATGAGTATTTAGGTATATTCAAATAAAACTCAAAGGTTTTCATTGTTAGGGTAAATACTATTTTGAAATAAAATAAATAACCTAGGTCCTAGTCTATTTTGAAACACAATGTTACATGTCATATCGTAATAATCTTAGAACAGTTTATTTGATGAAATATAATCTAATAAAAATGTTTTGTTATACCTGCGGGCTATTGACATATGGGTAAATATAAATAATTTGTATTTTGTATTTACAATGTCATAATATTATTACCTGAGTGTAGAGCATAACATAAGTATAAATAACATAACATAGGTAACGATTCGTTACATTGATACTCAAATAAATATCCTTTATTTTAGTTCTGCAAGACTACAATAAAAATACATAAAACGCTCTACAATAAAACCTCTTTTCACCAATTAAATAAGAATTCACATTTACCTATGTGCTATTTTACCTTCCAGAAAATAATGGAATTAAAAATGAAACCAATCTTTTTCTGTGCAAGTTGCGATATGATAAAGTGAAATATTATTTTTGGTATGATTGAAAATTTTCATAAAAAACCCGGAAATCTCTAAGCGCCTGTCAAAATACGATTGGACGAATTGCAGTGAAGATTTATTTACTGTAAATAATTGTATTGAATTTTCCGCTATTCGTGTTCCAATGCGGTATTGAATTAATGTTATTATAATCTGATAAAACCACACGTATTACATTGTAAGTTAATATAATTTCATATTTTAATTTATTATTACAGAAACATATAAAGTTTTATTTCATTTTAAAAGCTATTATCATATTCGAAGCGGTGACAACTAATTAGTAAAACAACGGGCTTGTATTATAATAATAAGTATAATCGATAGTATCATTTGAAGCTTAATTTAATCTCAATCATGTTTTTAAAGGAAAAGAAGTTTCACCTAATTTATAAAACTTGAAGACATAGAATTTGGAACATAGTAGATAAGTAGAGTATTAAATAATGCTCATGAAGATTTTATGAGAAGCTTTTAAAGAACAATGTCTTGTTAATACTATACCTACACAATAATAACGAATATCTCAAGTTTCCTTTAACTTATTTGATACATACGTACGTTGATTACATACTTTGACATCTAACCATCCATAAGAGAACGTACCTATCGTATCTTCGACTCAAGTAAGCAGCGGGTCACGGATAAAAAATACACCACCAAAAATCCCTTACAAGCGTGCAAAGTATTTTAGTTACGTGCCTTATTGATTTTATTTATCGCGAATTGTTTCTCGTTCATAAATACTTGTTGGAAAGCATCCGAGACATTGGACAGAAACATTTTGTTACCCGACCCGCACCCATTTATTATGTAGGTTATCCTAAACCGATCTACGCTCTCTGCTATTGGGCACACTACTTTAGATAGCGTAGGTATATTCTTTTATTTTATTTATACTGGTATGGCATGTTCCGCCTTTAATTTGTTTGCTGTACCAATTAACTATTTGGTAAATAAACTAAAATAATTTAAATTAAATGCTCCAAGTTTTTTGTAAACTAAAACTTGAATTCTTTCTGGAAAAACTGAATGAGTATTATTCATCATGCTGAAAACGCGTAATAATAGCAAATATAAGCAATTCAGGTGGACTCCATTGAGAAGTTTTGTCTCTCTTAAGCTTTAGTACCTACTTTACTAAATAAAATAAGACATCGTTAAAAATGGAACATTCCGAATAAGACCAAAATGATTAAGCATAATTTAATAGGGCCCGGTTCATTTTGAAATAGCTATTTCTCAGTGTTAATTGCCATGATGCCAAGCGTGATGAAGATGTTACCCAGTTAATGGATCTGAGGAAAGCTCTCGTTGTAAATCAAGGAAATTTATGCCTACTTCTACAACCAGTATCACTTACATAACAGTACTAGCTTTTCGCCCACAGCTTTGCCCGCGTATTCAAAGGAAAACTCACTTAGTTCCCGGTCCCGTAGGATTTTCCGGCTAAAAACTATCATTTGTGAAATTTGGCACACACATATTAACATATTATGTGTGTGCCAAATTTCATGAAGATTGGTTGAACAGTTTTTGCGTGACAGAGTAACAAAGAAACATACAAATTTTCGCATTTATTGTATTAGTAGGATTTAGCACGTTCGGTACATAATTTCATTTGACACACTTCGGCTATTTCGGACCTCGACAACGCCCAGTTTGATATCAATTGACGTAAATCTTAATCAAAATTTTAATGACCCTAAATTACTATCATTATTTCAATAAAAATGATTGTCAGGTCGATTCAAGTCAACTGTGAGAAATTATGCCGAATATGTGAATTGTGATATTTAATAATGCTCTGACATTTGTACATTTGATCTTTCATACTTTGTTAACAAAAAACTGTTTCGATAAAATTATTATTTATTATGATTTAGATTTGGTAGCCTTCATACTTAGAAGTCATTAAGTAAAAACTAACAATTTATAAACGACGAAAATACAAATATTTTTTGGTGACTTCTATATTAATTCTTTACCATAAAAATATATATGCTAATTAAATGTGACGTTTAAATATTTAGAAAAATATACGAACAAATGCACCTTAATAAAAACCAAGTTCACACTGCAATCTCCAAAAAATCCTGTTAACTTCTACTTAATCTTCCCCGTTTAAATTTAAAAACTCACTAACCACTCTACTTTACAAGAAAATTGGAAACATTCTGAATTTCAATTACCATTCCAGTGGTCCGAGCAGTTAAACTAAATTGAAGTTGGTAATAATATTATTTAGATACTTGAGTGAATCAACTAGCATCACTCCAGCAAGGGAAAGTGAAACCGGAGTTGGATTTTTATTTATTTAAAACTAGCTCTACTGCCTTCTTAACCATACAAACTTTTTAATTCGTAATATTATTAATTTTTTATTGTCTACGGTTTCAGTCATGGAAAGTTATAATTAATAAATTGAGGATATTAACAACAAAACTTTAGCCACTAAATTTTTTTTCCAAATAGTTTTCGTTATTTACAATGATATCAAAAGCCGACTTCTGTGTATTGACAGTAAATTATTTTTGAAGTGAAAACTTCTTTAGCGGCGTTGGGTATAAAATCTTAAACTCGCGTCAGGACACGTGACCTGATCGAAAAAGCGTAAGACGGATGGATATCAAACATGCTGAACGTTAATAATCAAGTTTTCACTTCTGCCGGCACTCCCGGAGTGCAACCCGTCTTTTTTTAGAAACACATTTCACAAACAATATTCCCAAATAGAAATATTCAATTTTGTCACCTTCTGTCGAACAACTAGTATTTGAAAAATAATACCCAGCAAGTTATACTTGCAAATTAAAAGCACGAAAGTACACGAAAAACACGCACAAAAATATACATAATATGAATCAAACCATTGAATGATACGAAAGCTTGATTTTTTTTTTATATTTCATAAAATAAATTACAAGTAAAAAAGTGTCGCTTGAATTACGCTGTTTTGATTTTATCGTTGCCGCAAGTTGGCAACAATACAAGCATGAAATGAGAAGTGATAAATCCTTAACACTATATCAAATAAAAAATCATTTTTTATTTAACGCGTTTTATTTTTTTCCAAAGATTTATCGTCGTTCGGAGAGTAATGTTGGCTTCGTTTTCAAAGTCATTCTTATCTGGCCTAAATACAGATCTAGTTGTGACGTTACTCTGAAGTTGGCTCTATACTTTTCGCAGTGTTCAATGAATATGGGGTACAAATGTTCCAGAACTGCGTGGTCCAAGGTTGGGAATAGATGGTGCAGGGCGTGATGGCCAAATAACGTCATCACCTTGAAGTGACTGTCGTTTACGTCCTTTCTGTCCATTACTGCTTCTAGTTCATGCATGCCCCAATCCGGTGTGACGTCGCTAGAAAGCATTGTTTATTGCAATTAAAGGAATTACCTTAAGATTAAACGAAGAAGAACAAAAAAGATAATCTACGCAAGCAGTGTTTTGGTTACCAAACTGATTAATAATATTGTTTACAAATTAATCTTTTAAGTTTTTTATTTTATTTTTTTTGAAAATAATTGATTTGATACCTGACTTCATCTCCATCCTTAAATATGTCTGGATGGTGGTGAGCAGCATTTGAACCAATTGTAAAGAAGACGTAGCTGGCAGTACAGTTTATCCACAGCCAAGTATATATAGTATGGGAGAATGAAGAACCACTAGTAAAATACATCCACAGGGGTAAGAGAAGTCCAATAACATCATGCCAACGATAATGCTGCTTAAAGAAGTTGGGACGAAGGAAGATAAGAGAAAATCTGTAAATATTAAAAGTAAAATTCACCATACGCATAAATATGCCATTAAAAATTTGATATATTTTATCGTTTTTCGTTAAATGAAATAAAATTTATAGCCAGTGTCACTCGGGATGATGTATGGATTCTAATGATAGCCTATACATCAAAATCCTTTCAGGCGTTCCGAAGTTAAAGTGAGTTTTTAAAATCTGTTATAGGATAATCATGCATAATTGAAATAATTTTAACTTGATGGTTTTCATTTTATTTTCTTAGGTATTACTCAAATAACGGAATAAATGTTAGTTTTTAATTAGACTGATTGCAAGTAATTGTATAATATTTAGGGGCAATTCAATCATAACACAGTTTTGAAAAATCGTAGACTCTTTTTTATGTTTTTGTAATAAACACTATGCAGTGAAATAAAGCTTTACTATTGTGAACGGTTGAACACTGTTAAATTTTTTGGTTATTGTGAATAATAAACGAAATAATAATGCTACGTACTAAGTAATTGGCAGATATATGCAAAAATTAAATTACAGTTTTATTTGAACTTTATTTGCGACCTTCTGGTAGAAAAAAGCAATGAATCTTTCTAACGAAAAACCTTATAAAAGATATATACGTTTTGAGTATAAAACTTACCTTTTCAAAAAGTTAAGAATAAATGAAAGAGGGAAAAGTACTTGTTCAATCAAATATGCATATTTTGCATAGAATGGGCGATCCTTCCTTGGATTCCAGAAAATTATAGGTTCAAATCCACTGATTTCCAAATCCATCAACGTATTTGGATAAAGATGGTGAGAGAGTGAGTGAGATACTCTGAAATCTCTGAAAAAAAAAAAAAATATCTTATAGTTAGGTATGTTGTCAATATCTCGTCTGTTTTTGTTTTATACGTGTAAACGTAAACATTACATTATTGATTATTAAATCATTTCAACGAATACATAATATACTACTATACACGTACCTGTAAGACCATAATCCTATATTGAAATAATACATTCTGAAATTCGACTTTCTATGGATATAGTTGTGTGCAGCAACCATTGTCCAGGCTAAAGAAAACGCAGCGACTATATACGCAATCATTCCAATCCAGTAGTTTTCAGTCCAGCTTGCAAGTGTAGAACTTGCAAGGCAAGTGACTAAGAGTGAATCTGTCAATAAATCTGAACGACGGTTTTCTGTTTTCGGGATCGTTTTAATGCTCTCCCATGCTTTTTTCTTCAAGGTCCTGTAGAACCCATCTTCGTGGAACGTGAAGGGTGAATTCCTTGGAGTTTTTGCGTCTCTCACGTAAAACTTTTTGAGCATTGACTCAGCGACTGGATTGATATGATGCGCTTCGAATGCTTCGGTAATGTCCGTGCCCTGAAATTTTATTAATGAAACTTAGATTATTTGTTTTGCGGTTATTTCGCACAACCTGTGTAGGAAATGATGAAATAAATATTAATATACATTTTTATATTAAAAAAATAATCGAAATATTGTATTAAAAGTTGTCACGGGTAATCTATACCCAAAAGAAATGCCTCATAAGGACCGTACATGCTTATACGCTGTCTACGAAGACAATAATAATAATATAATGATTTTACTCAACTTCCGTAAACTTGTTAATTGTATTTATTATTATTTTATGTATATATAATACTACGTCAATAACTAACCTTGCTCAACTCCAACCATTCTTTTCCACCAGGATGCTTGTCCATGAACTGGTCTAAATCATACAGCTTATCGTGGACTCTCCAGAGACCCTCAGCTCCATCATCTATAGCTTTTCCTGTCAACCATTGCACTGGATCTCTTAACCCTTCATCTCTTAGTGAAGGATACTTCAATTGCGGAAAGCTAACGTGTGTCTTCTTTTCAATAGCTCTTTTGTGAGCTAGCTCTATATAATCCGCTTCTTTTGGCGCCATCTTTCATTAAATTACAGTCCGCGTGTAGTAAGCTTTTATCGCATACTATAAGCACCTTTTTATACGTCCAAATATTCTTATTTAACGTACTCGTCACTTGGAAGTTTATAAACAAATGTTCAATTTAACAATATCTGACATAGCACTTATAATTTATGTTATCGTTGTATCTCATAAACAAACATCTTATATTTGACGTTAATTATACCGAAAGTTATTGTCGGTTTGTATCTTGTAATATTCATTAGTAAATTGTAATCATTAGTTTATTTTAGGTATATATGTTACCGGAAATGTATGTAATCCGTCATTGTATACAATTCCTAGGAAATGTATATAATTCCTAAAATCGTACGGAAATGTGTGAAATAAATTATTTTATAAACATTTCCTAGGAAATCTATACATTTCCTAAATAGCTATCGGAAATGTAAAACATTTAATATATTGATATGTCGCAGGCAAGTTGTATATAATCTGGCCGTTTACAAACGGTCGGCATTTTGTAGTAACTATGCCGATAATTCGTAATCAGAAATTTTTGGTTTGGATAAGGGGGTGGGTTAGGTTAGGTTCGTGTTTTTTAATACTACACAGAAATAGGAGCCCCACGAAGTGGGGCTCCGTCGGCTCGCGACCGTCTTTTTGTAGAATTTTGGAAAAAGACGAATTTTCGGCATATTAAAACAGCTAGCCGTAATGTAATAAGGCGGATTGTACAATCCAACTGCGCCAAATATACGCGAGGACAGCGGGACGAGGGGACTGATTACTTGCAAAATGAAAATTTGATTTTATAAGAATAAATATAAGTTGATTTTGTGATATTTACGTTAAAAGTTAGATAGTTGATTTTTAAAATGTTAATTAGTAAGATAATAATATGAATATAATATTATTACAATTTTACGGTATGACTGTTACCCGATTGTATCAATAAGAGCTATAATAAAAAAAAATAACAACGTGTTTTATTACAGAAAGCATATTTTACTTTACACATTTCCTAATACGATATTGGAATTGTATACAATTCCTAGGAAGATTATACATTTCCTAGGATATGCATGCATTAAATAGTTTTTTAAACAATATTTTATACATTTCCTAAATGGTATCGGAATTGTACACATTTCCTAGGAATTGTATACAATTCCTTGATTTCATACATTTCCGGTAACATATATATTGAAGTGAGTTATCTTGTTTTTATTTGCTTATATCATCTTAGTTTTTGTGAAATAATTCACGTTATTGCACTAATGATTTTCCAATGAATATGCTAATAATATACGCATTGAAAACCTAACCCAGCTAAAACATAAGGAACTGGCTATAGATACCTATATACAGTTCTCCCAAACTGATAATGCGCATAGAAAAATTCGTGACTGTTCGGCAACTGTCATATTCTCCGAGCCTCCGAAGACGATATGTATATAGAGTGGTTAAATGAATTTTCTTCATGCATAGTTTATTAGAATTATGAGTTTTATTGTGATTTTATGGTAAAAGAGATAAGTAACGAAATTTGTTTCGATAATTCAATGTAAGTTAATAGGGACGATAAGCCACACGATTGCGAATATGTATTTGTTGTATTGATTTACTTGGAAAATTCTATACTCAGAACTATTAAAGTGTCTTACTGAAGCTGGCGTAATGACGGATGTATAGAAGGTTAAAATAAGACAAACTTTATATTTAAAAAAATGATTTTCAAACACTGGCTTACATTTAAATTGTGAAATCTAATCATTAAAATCTCATTCCAAAGAATTACAGATCATCTCTAGTTCTGATATCGTAGAATGATCAGAACTTTCATTATGCTCCTATTAATTTTCACTTTCCCCGCTGCTATCTGCTACCTGTGTAAATAATCATTTTACCGGAAAATTCAACTTTGAAACAAAACTAAGAAGGGTATGTAACAGCAGCTCTATATAATTCTATACAGAGATAATACGTGCGGTCACCACCAATATATAAAGACGACTGACGGATTTTTGAATTTTTTGACTGACAGGCTACCGTCACCTATAGCCCGAATTGTTTTCGATTGTGTATGACTCTGAATTGACTCCTATTTCTTTCGAACAAGGTGCAAGATGCAAGTGCATTGTTTAAGGCACTTACGATTCAATGATTCGGGGTGATTCGGGTGTTTCTGGAAATACGATAATTAGCGAAGATCTGCATGCGCATTATTAATTTTGGATTACTGTACAGATAACTAAGTATATACTTTAGATATATAATATTATAAAAGCACGTGATATGAAGAATATAATTAAAATGTACAATTTTTTGTTCAAGTAGTGCTTATTTGATAAAAACACGCTTGAATTTTCATAGCACGTATGAATGCGTCCGTTTTATAAAAATGTACATTTAATAATTATTAACTATGGCGGTCATAAATTTGAAATGAAAAGTTTCACGAATTTATTTAAAACTTACTCATATGAATTAAAAAGCGAATTGTTAATTATACTAGTAAACATTGTTAGAAGCATACTGAAATAATATTTTATATACTGTCTAGTGTCTAACAAGAACCAGAAATAATAGAAACACAACATTTTAATTTATTTTCAATTTATTCTCGTTTTGATAATAACGTAGGCTGCGTTTTCATTGTCATTTTTATCTGGCCCAAAAACAGATCAAGTTGGGATGTTAGTCGGAAATTGGCTCTATACTTTTCGCAGTGTTCCAGAAAAATGGGGTACAAATGTTCCAAAACTGCGTGGTCCAGGGTTGGGAATAGATGGTGAAGTGCATGATGGCCGAAGAATGTCAATACTTTAAAGTAATTGTCATTTATGTCGTTCCTATCCATGACAGCTTCCAACTCATGCATTCCCCAATCCGGTGTTATGTTGCTGGTAAAAAATTGGTATTAGTATGCTACAGGAAATGGTAATTACCATTGTTTAGTATGACTATGTTTTTGACGTAATACAGTGTTTAAATTTTACAACATAACAGCCAAGTCAAGTGCACGAGGAAAATGAGGTCCTCAAAAAATGTACAAAAACCAGCGACACAAAAAATCTATTAACGAATCACTAATATCATTTCATACATACCTGACTTCATCACCATCTTTAAATATATCGGGATGATGATGAGCTGCGTTTATACCAATTGTGAATACTATGTAACTTGCAGTACAATTAATCCAGAGCCAAGTATATATTGAATCATATAAAGAACAACCACTGGTCTCATACATCCATAAAGGTAATAGGAGACCTATTAAATCATGCCAACGACAATGCTGGGTAAAATAGTTGGGCCGCGTGAAGATAAGGTAGATTCTGAAATACGTAAAAATATTTAAAAGATTTGAATAATAATAATAAGTCGGGTAAAATTATCAGTAGATGAATCGAAGAGTAATATAGTTTGTCTTTCTATCCAGAAAAATGTGTAACTTCCAACAAGCTTCCAACATTTTCATAGTTCAATGTGACCGAAGATTTTTTAATGTGGGTAAAAGAGTCTATAAATGTATCCGACGGAGAATAAATGAAAATATTTACTTTAAAATTTAACCTTTTCGTAAAGTTAATAATTGTTATAAATGGAAACATGATTTGTTCAATAATAAAGGCATAATCTGCATAGATAGGACGCTCCTTCCTCGGATTCCAAAATATAATAGGCTCAAAGCCACTGATTTCCAAATCCATCAACGTATTTGGATAAAGATGGTGAGATAGAGCATGCGATATTCTGAAGTCTCTGAAAATTAAACAAAAAATCAATAAAATAAATAAAACTTAAACAGCATACATAGTAGATTCATACATATAAAATATATACTGGTTGATGACTGGTCTGTGAAATATAAAAAATGTAGTAAATTTTATTAAAACTCTTACTATATTTGAAATTATAGAATAAAAAATTGGTTGTTTGTAAAGTAGGTTTACGATCGAGATGTTTACGTGATAACGTCTTATTGGTGGCAGCGCTCGAGATGAGACGGGAGATCGGTCCGTCTCTCTCTCGTTATACCTGCGATCGCGCTCGTGAGGTTTTGGTGTGACACAAGTTTCTGAACATGTCACCCGACTAAAACGATTTTAAAAACGTTATCACGTCAAAAAAGTTTAATAAAACATTTCAGTTAATTTGCATAAACAATATTTGTTCATGTAAACCCCTTTTTGGACTCGCTAAGCGAATTGACTGTCTAACAAAACTTTATAAAATCATAGATACATCTTTCTCACCTATAAAACCACAAACCTACATTGAAGTAATACATTCTAAAGTTATTTCTTCTGTGGATATAATTATGGGCGGCAATCGTTAACCAAGCCAGTGAGAATGAAGAGAATATATACGCAATCATCGCAAGCCAGTAATTTTCAGTCCAACATGATACTGTCGATCCCGCAAGAGAACAAACCAATAACGCATCTATCAATATATCTGAACGGCTTTTTTCTTCTTCAGGAATTGTTTTGAGAACTTCCCATCCTTTTTTCTTTAATGTTCTATAGAATCCGTCATCGTGAAAGGTGAAAGGGGAATTTCTTGGAGTTTTTGCGTCTCTTACATAGAACTTTGTAAGCATTTGCTCAGTGTTTGGGTTGAGGTGATGTACTTCAAAGGCTTCAGTTATATCTGTACCCTGAAAAATATAACAGCACCTAAGTAAATATATGTCATGATTTTATGTATTTTACCTATCTTGTGTATGGTTGCCTCGAAGAGACGGCCATAAGGCCGCCAATTGTGCACGTCTTTCTTCTGTATATGTATGTCTTTTTCCTATTTGTAATGGTGTACAACAGTACAACGTGTACAATAAAGCGTTTTTATTTCATTCATTCATTCATATTATGTTTACAAATTATTTTTATGCACATTGAACTTATCAAATCATAAGATTAGTATTTAATTAAATTACTCTTGGTATCTCTTGAGGAATTTCGCATTGAGCGATGTACGCAATAATTATCACTGTTGCTATTCAATTTATTCAGTTTGGATTTTATCTGCTATGATCCGTTTCGTTAATATAAATAAGAAATATCTTATCACGTCTTATAAGGTGTAAATTATGTCCCGACACGTTTCGGTGTTTATTATAAAAATGAGAAGAATATGGAAAAATATTTGTTTATTCACATTAGCTTTGCTATAATATAAATAAAAGTCAAAAAAAATGTTGTCCTATAAAATTTATAACTAACATAACACCAAAATATTCACTTATTTTGAAATGCGTTCGGGAAATAAGTCTTTTATAAGCATCATTAACGTTTTATACTAACCTTACTCAGCTCCAACCATTCCGCTCCACCAGGATGCCTATTAACAAACTGTTTCAAATCATAAAGCTTATCATGTACTCTCCAAAGGCCCTCAGCCCCGTCGTCCAGGGCCTTTCCTGTAAGCCATTGCATGGGATCCTTCAGACCCTCATCCCTCAATGATGGATACTTCAACTGGGGGAAGCTAACATGAGTTTTCTTTTCAAGAGCCCTCTTATGAGCTATCTCTAGGTAATCAGCTTCTTTTGGCGCCATTTTCACATAAATTTATTCACATCACAGATTGTTTCAATTAGTGCAATATTAAAATTATCTTGTCCTAATCGTCTTTTATACTTTAAATTTTGTTATCGTCCAAGCACTTCAACGTATCTGGTAACATTGATAATGTATTATTTTAATTAGTTTCTTTTTCAGTGTAGAACACATTTATTAAATTGATCTGATTATGCATTGGTCATTGGTCACTTAAAATTACGTAAGCGAGCCCTCAGGGAATATTTCAAGAAATTAATTCAAGGAAATTTGTAGATAATAATAGATTGTATAAAAGTTCATCGATAATGTCTAAGAGTCGTTAGTTTATAAATTCAGATGAATAATAGCGTTGAATTTCACCTCATGAAGTAAAGATTCTAAGCAGTTGGTTATAGCTGTTAGGAGCTTCACAATTTAAATAGTTATATGTTTTCCCTAAGTAGGAAGGAATAAAACTGTGATCAAGGTAGGAAGGAACTTAAATGATAATGAAATGAAAATAAAAAAAGAAGTCTTTATTTCAGCAAAAACACATAAGAATTAGAATTTAACAACACAGGAAAAAAAATGCTGTAGCTTATTAGTTATTACACATATATATTATTTTTTGCTGCACATTTAAAACAATCGTTTTAAACCTAATACCTATTAAAATATAGTAACTGACTGTGATAGTCACATAAATTCAACGGTTAATGGTGTGCTTAGACGTTGGCCCAGCATCGAACCAGCTTCCAAGCAGCTTCCACAAGCGCCAGCATGTAAACAAGCCGTTGGGCTTAGATGGCGTGAGTTGGCGGACGCTTGGAACAGATCCGACCAAGTTTTTGGACACAGAAAACAGCCCTCAAAGCCCAATAAGCATAACCGAGCAATTAATTAATCATTATTGTAATTCTGTCTGTAATAAGAGAAAATTAAAATTTTGACATCTAATTTTCAAAGTTAATATGTTGTTTGTAATTTCACATAGCCTATTATTTATGTATAAATGTAAATTAACATACTAATTATTATTTGAACAGCGGTGGCTCATCATTTTTTAACAAGTTTTACTTGGCTTATTTTTCCGTCAACTGCAACATCAATCAGTTTAAACAGCAGTCCATCGCGAACAGACATACAGACACGACGGAAGACTTTGTTTTATAATACATACAAATTCAAACTCTTGGTGTATGTCACCGAAACACGGTACATATTATTTACTATTTACGGCGAAATATACCTAAAAATAATGGTAATTCAGTAATCAACTTATAAAGTAATCATCTTAATAATATCATGATAAGCGATTTTCTATATCACATTTAATTTCATATCTATGATCACGTGAATATTATTTATTTTTAAAGTTTATTCTATCATTGATAAAAAATTAAAAATAAAGCATTGAAATAAAGATTGTTTTTTTATGTCAAACTCGAAGATATACACAAACATGACAACAGACTTGAATTTTACAAGGATGATTTAATTGTCTTGGTAAATAAATTTATTATTTCATAGAGAAATATTGTTGTACAAAATAATATTGTATGGCTTATTCGAACACCTTCATATATTATTTTAATATAAATTTCTGTTGTGTATAAAAGGATTGTGTAAATTTGTAATTTATACTGAGGCAATCTTTAAATATGAAATGTAAATAATAATAATAAAAAGTAAAAAAACTAAAACCCAACTACGACAATAACCG